>CBVK0100670536.1:0-16059 GCA_900067695.1 Picea abies | reverse complement strand
TGAATGGTGGGGTGATGATTTTTCAAACAACGTAATGCTTGAGGAACCTATCATTCATAGGCCCTCCTCCAGTGAGTTATCCGTTACTTTCCTCTAACAAATAGGAATTTCTCCCATGGTAAGCTGCGATTTTGAACGGACCCAGCCATAGGTTATCATATTTCCCATGTTTACCCATATCTTCATTTCAGGCATCCCATTTTAGTACCCAATCTTCTATTTTTAAGTCAACTACCTTGGTATGTCTGTCGAAATCTTATTTGATCTTGTCTTGACGTAGTTGGGCATTATTGAAGGCCTTTTCTCTAGTTTGTTGTACGTTGATGAGCTCATCATCTCTTCTCCGACTAGCATTTGTTTCTTCTTCTTTCTCCTATACCAACTTCATTACTGGCAATCCCAATGTGGTAGGAAAGATAGCTTCTGTACCATAAAATATCTCTAAAGGAGATGTGGAAATAGATCTTTTTGGGGATATCCTGTTAGCCCACAGTGCATGGATGAGATTTTTGTGCCATGCCTTTTTATTCTCTTGCAACATTTTTTTGATGATTATGACCAAGGCTTTATTTGAAGACTCAGCCAACCCATTCCCTTGAGGATAATATGACATGGAATGACCAAGGGTAATGTTGTAATCACTACAGAATTTCTCCAATTTTTTAGACTTGAAGGTCGCTCTGTTGTCTGTTATAATCTTGATCGGGCATCTGAATTTGGATAGGATATTGTCTTCTAGGAATGAAATGATAACATCATCTGTAGCCTATTTGGTGGGAACAACCTCGATCCACTTAGTAAAATAATCTATTGTAGTCAGGATCCAATTGCGTTGAGTTGAGGACTGTGGATGTATCTCCCCTATAAAATCCAGGCCCCATTGTCTGAAAGGAGCTTCCACTAAAATGAATTTTAACGACAGAGAATGCAATTTTTATCTTCCATTGAAGATTTGACATTCATGGCACTTTGAAACTTCTTTAAAAACATTAAGAAAAATGCTAGGCCAATAAAAACTAGCTCTCAAAATTTTGTGCACAGTCATCTTTCAATAATGATGAACTCCATAGTCACCTTTGTGGAAATCTTTGATGGTTTTCTCTACTTCTTCTTCTATCAAACAACTCAATAAAATTCCCCCCTGGGTCTTTCTATTATAGCAATTCATTTACTATACAAAATTTTTCTTTCTTTAGTTTCAAGAATCTAGCCTTTGTTTTACTATACTCAAAAGGAGCTTGCAGATTTTTCAACACAAAAATGATATCTGCATACCATGCAGAGTCAAGAAACTTCTGAGATATTTGTGGAGTCTCTCGTTCTTCCTCTGTTGTATTGTCTGAGAGATATACAATGAAGCTTATTCCCAAGAGTTTGAATTTTGTTTGTGCCATCGTTCTAGAAAGTCCCTGTCCTTTGATCAACTTTGTGGGCTTGATTTCAAGATCATACTCTAATAGCACCGCAATACATTTTCCCCTCTTCTCTTCCGGATCAGTCTGTGTCAAGATGTCTTTTACTGAGATACTGGGAACATAAGCAGTGATATGTGAATGTAACATGTAAACTCTGAATTCTTTCAATGCCTTGACTAAAGCATAGGCTTCCTTATCCATTATGTCATATTTCACACATGCATCTCTTAATGTCTTACTGTAGTATGCTATGGGATTCTCAAAACCCTGGTCATCTTTTTGGAGTAGCACACCTGCAATAGTGTGTTCTGAGGCAAAAGAGAATAGTATGAAGTCTTTATCAAAATTTGTACTAGTTAGTACATGAGCCTTTGTTAATGCTACTTTGATGTCTTCAAAAGATTTCCTAGCCTCCGAGATCCACTTGATTTCATTTCCCTTCTTCAACATATTGGTAATATGTTTTATGATCTCATCCAAATTAGGGATGATCTCCTTAGGAAGTTTACTTTTCCCAGGAAAGATTGTGCCTCATTTTTTCTTCTGGGTATGCCAATTTTCAAAATCCCTTCAACTATGTTGGGGTTTACTTTTATCCCTTCCTTCAAAATGATGTGACCCAACAACTTTCCTTCTTCCATGGTGAAATTTGACTTTTTAGGATTCAAATATATCCCGAACTTTCTGCATTTTTGAAATGCTCTTCTGAGATGTTTGAGATGTTCTTCATCTGAGGCAGAATACACAGTGATGTCATCAAGGTAAATAACAATAAATTTATCCTTTTCATTGACAAAAGCTATATCCATATCCCTTTGAAATGTTTCCCCTACATTCATAAGCCCAAACGACATCTTGGCATACATAAATGTTCTCCATGGTGTGGTAAATACAGCTTTTTATTGGTCATCAGGGTGTACCATGATCTGATTATACCCAGAAAAACCATCTAACATTGACATATTTTGAGAGCCCACTACCTTTTGTAAAATGAGATCCATTTTAGGCAATGGATAATTGTCCTTTAGAGACACCTTATTTAGATTTCTGAAGTCTACACATAGCCTAATTTCTCCACTCTTTTTTCTAACTGGCACCAGGTTGGCCACCCATCTAGAAAACCTCAGGGACACTATGATTTTTTCCTCAAACATTTTCTTTACTTCTTTCTCTATCAATGGTAACAACAGGGGGTTTATTCTTCTTAATTTCTGCTTGAATGGCTTGTGATATTCTTTGATTGGGATAACATGCTGGATTATATTGGTACCATAAACTTTCAGCTCATCATAGCTCCAAGAAAATACATCAGGGAATTCTTTCATTAATTTTATGTACCTCTCTTTGACTTCAGAATTGAGCGTCTTGGACAGCTTAATGATCTTTGGATCCTTTGGAGTTTCGATAATGCAATCTTCCACATCCCCTTCATTTATTGTATTCTTTGGGCTTCTGGCCATGTCATTATTATCAAAGAGCTTCTGTAATGGTACCGGGCCTTTAGGAATGATGTTTCTTTTCAACTGTACAATATCTCTGCCAGCAATATAGTTTTCAAAATATCCATCCTTTGTGAAAGAACCTGCATCCACCTCATCATCGCAGTATTCATCATCAATGTTTAAGTTCTCAAATTCATTCTCCATTTTTAGGAAACTTTCTATCTGTTTGTCGTTCTCGAATATTTTTTAGCGCTTCATATTGTCCAATACTGCTAGCCTGTACTTGAATTCAACCTTGTATCCTTTTTCAAAGAAAATTGGGACTTTGAACACTGCTGTTGAAGTAGCTAAGGCATCAACAACCTGATTTTGTTCTCTTGGTATTGCTAAAAGATTACATTCTGAAAATTTCTCAAGGAGGTCTAGTACAGGTTTCTGTAAGCCCTCATTTTGGGTTGTTTTTCTTGGTAGATGCCTTTGATATGATTTATGATAATCTCAGAGTCTCCAACCATGAAAATCCTTTTGGCAACTAATTCTTCCGAAAATTTCAACCCCAATATTAATGCTTCATACTCAGCCATATTATTGGTGCATTCGAAAAAAAGCTTGTAATAACATAATTTTGAGTCTCCACTAGCATGATAGATCCACACGCCAACTCCAACTCCTTCTCTGCATGCAGCTCCATCAAAATTCATTTTCTGTATCTGATCCTATGCATCAACTTGTGGCTCTGAAAATTCCTCCACCTGCTAGTTAAGCTCATTTTTTTCAGCTATAATGATCTATGTTTCCTCTTCTTCGGAACATAGGTCATTGGAGAAGATAGATTACCCCAATTTGGTTTCTACCGAATAGATAGGATGATTGCTTAGTTGTGATTTATTGTTGACCATATATTTAAGCAGAACCTCCCTATATAATATTATGTCTTGATTAAAGATGGGAATAGTAGCATATGACATATCCATCTGGAGGGTTTCTTTTAGTTTTTCATCCCACGACCTGGACAATAGAATACCAAATTTTGGAGGGATATCAGCGACCACTACGTCCATCACCATATTATTAGCTGGGATTTGTGCTAAGGAAACCACCATGTCTTTGATCACGCCAAGGAATTTCACCTTTATTGAATCGAAGGACAAGAAGTCCTTATAAGGTGTTGTGACATCGAGAACTAATTGGTCAATGAAAAATGTGGGCATCAGGTTGTGAGATGCTCCAGAATCTAGCATAGCATTGTGCAGAATCATGTCATGGATTTTCAAGCTGACATAAAAAGGAGGGACTTCTTCATTTTCACTGCTTTCTTCTACTCTTGGCCCAAATAGGATGGTTGGGTAATCATGTTTTATGTTCAGGATATTAGAGGTTTTTCCCATCTTAAGCATCTTGATTATCTGATTTCTTTACTCACTATTTTTTATCAATTCATTAAATGGTATTGAAATCTTTATTTTAGCCATTTCACTTTCGAAATCAAAAGAGGATGAGGTTTTCTCTACCTATTTGGTGACCGTTTCTTTTCTTTTCAATAATTTATTCTGAGGTTCTTCCTTTTTCTTCCCCTTTTCCACAGTATCCTTTGCAGCTGAGTCTTTCACAGTAGAATCCTTAGCAGCTGAATCCTTTGCAACAAAATCTCTTTTGGGATGACTCGAAGAAGGTATGTTATTTTGAGCTTCTTTGGTGGGATTCCCCTTTAGAGGGTTACCCTTTGGAGGGTTTGGAGGTATATTTTGATTTTGAAGGTTATATTTTCTTTGGAATTGCATGATGGAATTTTGCAATCCAATCTCATATTCTTCCCTTTCTATTGATACAATTTCTTCTTCATCTTGCAAAATGATCTCACTTGCATCCGTGAACTAGTCATGTTCTTCTTTGGTCAAAAATACCTTTTTTTCTTTATCATCATAACAGTTCACATTGTCTTCAAAATATCCATCATAATCCTCATTCACATAATTATTTTGAAAAGGAGGCCTTATTTGTTGTTCCCCCATATTTCCTTGGTTTCCTTGATTTTCCTAGTTTCCCTGATTTGCTTGGTTTCCCTAATTTGTTTGATCTGCTTGAGCTACATGATTTCCATGATTTCTCAGCTCTCTATGCCTAATCTGAGGGATAGATGGTCTTCTCAGATTTCTAGGTGGGCCATCAACCTGTTCTCTGGGGTTAGACCTATTTCCTAGAGCCATTCTTTCCATCATTCGCTCCATGTTTCTCATCATTTCTTCAAATCTATCCTCTGATGTTTGTGACATCGAAGGTTGTGCTCTCTCCTGGGTTCTGTTTGGGTCTCTGCCAGAGTTATTTTTCATCTTCCCTGAAGCCATTAGGTTCACTTCTACCTCTATGGCATCGGTTGTCATGTCATCGAATGTGGAAGATCTTCTTTCTCTTAATAATAAAGCGAAGTCACTTTCAAAGGAATCAACATATTTGAGTTGAGCAGCCTTAGGGGGGGGTTTCACTTTATCAAGAATCACATTATACACTTTCATGAATCTAGCTGAAAACTCTTGCATCACTTCTGTTAGTGATATTTCTTGCTAAGGGGTTTAGATATCAAAAGAATGGGTTAAAACCCACTTGTCCAAAGTTTCAGGCGATAATGCGCCCATGGTAAGCAGCAAGCAAGACTGGACGGTCCAGATTTGCACGCCTAGATCGATAGTGCACAGCGAATTTCAGACCCCCCTTACCTTTCGATCTTTAAGCAAAGGGGGGGGGTCCGATATCGGGGGCGCAGCTCTCCGACGGTTCAGATTAGCACGCCCGGATCAATGGAAATGAAGAGCATTTCGGACCCCCACCGCCTTTCTACCTTTAAGTGGAGGGGGGGGGGTCCGAGATCCCATGTGCAGCTTCCCGATGACCAGGATCGTAGCGCCCAGATCAACGGTGCTCGTGTAGTCCCGCTCCTCTCAGCTGCCCTGTGTTTAACCAGTGTGGGCCCTCCTCTTGTTGTTTTATTCTCTCTTCCGCGTTTCCCCTGCTGCCATGTGTCATCCATTCACCTCTCCTCGGTGGTCCTCGTGGCTCTCCTTTCTCCCACCATCCACTCATTTCCTGTCGCGTGTCCCGCTCCCTTTCCACATCCGTTTCTCACCTAAAGGCGAGTTCGTTCTCCCGTCTTCTCCCCATCTACCTGGATGTCCTCCGCCATGGTTCATCCCCTGTCCCCCTCTCTGTCATCACCCTCACTCCTTGCCACTCCTTCCATGTGCCCCCTGATGCCATCACACCTACCATTCACCATGTCCTCCGCGCTAGCCCTCATGTCCGTCTCTCAAGATATCCAGTTATTCCAGGTGGCAGCGCGAGAAGTCATCCGGATCTCGAAGTGCTGAGTTGGCTGGGCCATTATCAATCCCAAGAAGCAGTTATGGAGGCAGTTGAGGGTGGTTAGACATCGTCTCCGCCATAATGGGGACGTCCTACCATGAATTAAAGGCACGTCGATTCACCGAATGTAACTGTCAGAAGATCGATCGCGTCTGCCGTAAGTTGCACGGTTATTCAAAGATTACGGCTGCAGAGTGTCAGAAGCCATGCAGACGCAAAGCCTTCAATGCATTTTCTTGGTTCCACTGCTATTGTAGTTTTTTGAGTATATGTAGGCATTTTTTCCATTTTCGTATCTATCAATGGTAGAGCTAAGCTCCCGACTGTAATTTCATCGACATTCTGGTTTCTTGGTTATGCCTCTGTGTTTGAAACTTCTTGGTTTATAACAAACAGTTTCCCTCCTTTTCCATCTTTGTTTCATCTTTGCTAGAGGGTTCACAGTGAAGGATTCACGTGGACTTAACGATCTTGTTGCAATAAAGGATTTGTTGTGGCATCTTTCTCTGGTATATGTGTTCGAATGTAAAAGGATTTTGCGTTTGAACGCACTTCTTCTCTAATCTGTAATGAACCCGATGTTCATTGTAGACCATTGCGCTTTCTTGCATAAGTCTTCCATCTGCTCACCCTTTTTTACTACGACTCACTGTTTGGAGTTTATCAAGACCTCACTCGTTCATGCATGCCTGGTCCGGTTTCTAAGTTGAAATTGTGTTGTTTCGAGTTTCCCTCCATTTGATCAACCTTAAAACAAATCTTGACATTAAATCTGATGGGCTTCAGGCTCTGCTCCTACTAGCAATCCAGGAGTGACTTCCGAACGCCAACATTTATGGCGCCGTTGCCGGGGACGAAGTTGAAGATTTTCCCTGGGCAGAACAACAACAACTAACTGATTTCTGAAGGTGCATCAGATATCAGAACTTGAAGATTGCTACTGTGCACCTGGCGACTCCACTGTGATGACTCCACTGGGGAGAACCTGTTCTATCAGTTGTGGCTTCGAGAGGCAGACATACGAGGTCAAATCCACATTTGCCTTTAGTCACTCCAGAAGCAGACTTGGAAGTGGTGCACAGAAAGGGAAAGAGAGCAGCAAAAGAAGTTTCTGCCGATAAAAAAGGTAACACGCCCTCCCCTTCTGTGAGAACTCCATTTTCGGATTCTCAGTTTCCTAGTCGTCCTTCCTCTAAAGTTTCCCGTTCTTTGATCTTTGGGAGTGTTCCTGCCGAGTTCTCCCCTCCTGGTCTAGTATCAGAAGGAGAGATCCTTGTCACTCCCCTCTCAGGAGGTTTCACTACTCCTCCTTTGATTACTAATGCTCCACAAGGAGGACCACCTGCACATTCAAGTCCCTTAGACTTCTCTCTGTTTCCCCCGTCATCTCCCATGAGGACCTCTTTTCCCTCCTCGCCTGTTCACACTCCATCTTCTCCGAGTCCTCCTCCATTCAACATCCCTATGGCTGGTGTTAATCCCCCTCCAAATAGAATGGATGCCATAGTTGCTGCTAGATATGATCCTTTGATCCTTCCTCAGCCTTTGAACCCTCTCCCTGCTGGAGACTATTTGAAATATATGCCCAAGTTCAGCGGTGAGGGAGATGTGACTACTGAAGAGCACCTGGTCGCCTTCTACAGCTATGATGATAACCTGAATATTGAGAACGAAGATGTTTGGATGAGAGTCTTCGTCCAGAGCCTAGATGGTGAAGTTAGGAAATGGTTCAGGGGGATGGCTCCTGGATCTATCGCTGGGATTGAGGCTCTGGATAATGTTTTCCTGAGACAATGGGGGGATAGAAAAGATTATATATATTACATGACTAAGTTTGGGTCCCTGAAGAAGCAGGAAGGAGAGTCTGTCTCTGACTTCTCCAAAAGGTTCAATAAAATGTATAACAAGATCCCTGCAGAGATAAAACCCTCTGAGGCCGCTGCTCAAATTTCATATGCTAGCGCATTTGACCCTGATTTATGTCTCGTATTAAGAGAAAGGAGAGCCACCTATTTAGCTCAGATGCAAGATGCAGCTATAGAGGTGGAATCTAATATACTAGCTGCAGACAGATTGAGGAACAAGGCTAACACAGATAGAAGAAAAGGAAGATTAGAAGCCTCGACTTCTGACTCTAACATCTCTGGCCCATCTTTGTCCCACACTCAAGTAAATGAGATGACTCAGCTGGTTAACGTTCTGAAAGAAGAGATGGAGAGAATAAAGGTGGAAAGAAGGCAGATGTATAAGGGCCCTCAGAACACAGAGAATAAAGGAGGTTTCAGAAGGCCAAACAATTTTGTTCCTCCGACTATGCACAAAAAAAAAGAAAGAGACAGAGATGACCAGAGAATTCAGGCTCCCTTCCAGAACAATTTCATGGCCGATGAAGAACAAGGAGAAGTGGATGAACCTGAACCAAAGATTCACAGTTTAGAGGGCACTCCCCCCTTTCCTCATCTGACCAAATCAACATATGAAGAGTCTCTCATGGATGGTCAGCTCAATGAACTCAACAAAGCAGGCAAAGCTGGTGGTGGCCGAGGTAGATATAACCTGAGATCAGACAAGTAGACAACAACCCCTGAAGTTCCGGAGTCATCCACTAGAGCACAGAAGTCTGCTGACGAGGTAGCAAACAACCATAAAGGTAAGAAGGCCCAACCTCTCTCCCCCATTATTCAAATTCATGCTCCTGAGATTAGAGAGATTCCAAAGCTCACATCTTCCTTTAATTTCGAGCATGAAATCCAAAAGATCAGAATCCCTGTGCCCCTCACTGTGTTAATCAAACATGGGGAATTCAAAAAACGCTTCTCCGACCTGTTAAAATCTGAAGCCCCAGGCCCATCCACAGATTGCATAAACCTCCAAGATGAAAGGCCTGCGGTGGTCCTAGGTCCTATGGTAGAAGACAGAGATGATTCATCCCCTCCCTTCTACACCTCCCTGAATATACACGACAAGGTGCTGCATAATTGCTTAATGGATTCAGGGGCCTCCCACAACCTCATGCCTAAAGCCGTCATGGAAGAACTAGGATTAGAAGTCACCAAAGCCTATCATGACCTCTATTCCTTTGACTCCATAAGGGTACAGTGTTTGGGAGTCATCAAGGACCTGGTAGTTTCCCTATTTTAGCTACCCATGAAAAGTATGGTCATGGATATAGTGGTAGCTGATGTTCCTCCCAAGTTTGGCATGCTGTTGTCAAGATCTTGGATTAAGAGACTTGGAGGGACGTTACAGATGGACCTCACATATGCCACCATTCCAGTCTTTGGGGGGGGAGCATAGGAGATTGTACAGAGAGGCCCAGCCAGCCTACATTGTCAGTAATGAAGCAAACCCTACCAATCATCCCATCTATACCCTGGACACTGACCTAGGATCTAGCTTGCTACAGTTCACTGATGAGCCTGAGACCCCTTTGCAGATCAAAAAGCAGCTCAGCCTTGATCAGGGGATGCCCCCTCAGACCACCTCTATTTGGAAGATGTTCTTTGATGGAGCTTCTTCCAGTATAGGTGTAGGTGCTAGAGTGGTTTTCAAGTCTCCTTCTCAGGAAACCATATCACTGTCATACAAGCTGGAATTTGAAGTCACCAACAATGTGGTAGAATATGAGGCTCTGGTTCTAGGGTTGAGGGTTGCAAAGGAAATGGGAATCAAGGAGATAGCTGTGTTCGGGGATGCATAATTAGTTGTCCAGCAGGTCAAAAACGTCTATCAGACCAAGCACCCTCGCCTCAAAAATTACAGGAACGAGGTGTGGGATTTAATTGATAGTTTCTTCCTAGCTTTCAACATCTCTTTCATTCCGCGGGAAGAAAATGCTCCAGCCGACTTTCAAGCCTTCTCAGCTAGTCTGTTCGAAGCTCCTGCACTGCCCATTAACAGATCAGAGGTGGAAGTAAGATATAGACCCTCTGTACCGGACAATGTCAAACATTGGAGGGTATTTGAGGATGATCAGGAGATTGAGAAATTTCTCCAATCCATCGACGATTTCTCTGCATTGCATATAGATGAGGACCAGGACCCTAATGAGGAGCCTGATCACCACCCTGAAGAGTTGTTGAATAAAGTTGCTGACCATCATATTATTCAACTGCCGAGAAATCATATACCACGAGGACTGATCCCACTAGAAAGATTGTTCGATGGGAACGACATGGCAGTAAAGGGAAGGATCTCAGGTGACAATGCTGATACGACTGAATGAAACATAGGCACACCAGAGGAACCCAAGTTTGTCAAGCTATCGAATAGTTTGACTGAGGAGTAGAGGATCGGATATACTAAGTTGCTGAGGGAGTTTGATGACGTGTTTGCGTGGACCTACGATGACCTCAAGACATACGACACGATAGTCATTGAACACAAGATCCCACTGAAGGAGGAGGCCAGACCCTTCCAGCAGAAGCTGAGACAGATAAATCCTACACTGTTGCCTATCATGGAGAGGGAGGTGAAAAAGTTGTTGGATGCCCAAATCATAGTCCCCTTGAGGTACTCCAGCTGGGTAGCCAATTTGGTCCCAGTAAGAAAGAAGAGCGGGGAAATCCGACTCTGTGTCGATTTCAGGAACCTGAACAGGAGTTCAAGGAAGGACAATTACCCCCTGCCCAACATGGAACACATATTGCAGAGGGTCACTGGTGCATCAAGGATATCTATGATTGATGGCTTTTCTGGCTATAATCATATATCAGTCATGCCTGAAGACATAGAAAAGACAGCCTTCACCACTCCCTGGGGCACATTCATGTATGCCAAGATGCCCTTTGGACTGATGAATGCAGGAGCAACATTTCAGCGAGCAATGGACATAGCATTCATCGGGGAAAAAGACAAGTTTGTGGTGATATACCTAGATGACATAACAGTCTTCTCCAAGACTGACATAGAGCACCACTGCCACTTGAAGAGGGTTTTCCAAAAATGTCGTAGGTTTGGCCTTTCCCTGAATCCCAAGAAATCATTGTTTTCTATGCAAGAGGGGAAACTATTAGGCCATATAGTCTCAGCAGAGGGAGTGAGAATCGATCCTGACAGGGTGGAAGCAATTCAGGCCCTGCCCCCTCCCAGATCTAAAAAAGAGGTCCAAGCATTTTTGGGAAGGATTAATTTCCTGAGGAGGTTCGTCTCAAATTTTGCTGAACTGGTGAAACATATCACAGCCATGCTCAGGAAGGGCCATGAAATAAAATGGACTGCTGAACCCAGGAAGTCTTTTGACCAAATAAAGAAAGCATTGACTGAGGCTCCTGTTCTAGTCAGTCCAGATTATTCTAAAGATTTTATGATATTTTCTTTTGCTTCCTTTGACACAGTAGCAACAGTCCTGTTGCAGAAAAACGATCAGGGGAAAGAGCAGCCTATTACCTTTTTTAGCAAGGCGCTGAGAGATGCAGAGCTCTGACATGAGATCATGGAGAAGCAGGCTTATGCCTTAGTAAAAGCTCTCAAAGCTTTCAGAGTCTATGTCTTGCACTCAAAGGTCATTGCATATGTCCCTTCGACCTCTGTGAAGGACATTCTTATACAGCCTGACATAGATGGGCGAAGAAGCAAATGGATCGCCAAGATCCTAGAATTCGACTTGGAGATCAAGCCCACCAAGCTAATAAAAGGGCAGGGCTTGACGAGGCTCCTGGAAGAATCCAATTATAAAGCCTTGGAAATCAATTTGATCCATGAACAAGCTTAATCATCCGACAGGGGTTCCCAAGGTACTGTACCACTAGCAACATGCCCTTGGTACAAAGACATCTTGTATTTCCTGCAGGAGTTGAGACCCCCTGATGGAATGGAAAAAAGCAAAGCAAGGGCTTTAAAGCTCAAAGCTGTCAGGTATTGTCTTATTGGCCAAGATTTGTATTGGAGAGATCCCCAGGGGATATTACTGATGTGTCTGGACCCACAGCAGGCCCAGAAGGTTATGAATGATTTCCATAGTGGTCTCTGTGGAGGCCTTTATTTTTGGAAAACCACTGCCCACAAGATCCTCCGAGCTGGGTACTATTGGCCCACCTTATTTCCTGATGTCTGCAGGGAAGTTAGAGCTTGCATCAAATGCTAGAAATTCTCAGGAAAGCAGCAGCTCAAATCCATGCCATTGAAACCTGTGGTGGTCTCAGCCCCCTTTCAACAGTGGGGACTGGATTTTATCGGGGAAATTCATCCTCCCTCAAGTGGTCAGCACCGATGGATTTTGACAGCAACTGACTACTTCACTAAATGGATAGAAGTTGTTCCTACCAGAAGCACTTCTCACAAAGTAATCATCAGCTTCCTGGAGGACATCATTGCTAGGTTTGGCTGCCCTAGCAAAATCGTCACTGAAAACGCTTCCCCATTTCGATCAGAGCCTCTGATCAAATTTTGTAAACAGTTTGGAATGTCACTGATCCACTCCACTCCCTACTATCCTCAGGGAAATGGACTGGTAGAGTCCTCTAATAAAATTCTAATCAAGCTCATCAAGAAGCTATTGGAGGATAATAAAAGGGCCTGGGACTCAAAGCTCAAATTTGCACTTTGGGCCGATCGAGTGACAACGAAGAAATCCCTGGGTCTCTCACCCTTCCAGCTTGTCTATGGGATTGAGGTAGTTTCCCCCACTCAGCTTGCCTTGCCTGTGGCAAATCTTCTCCGTGACTATGAAGGGGAACCTAATATTATGCTCAGAAGAATTCATTAGATGGTGGAGGTGCAGCAGACCAGAGAACATGTCCTGGACAGAGCTTACAATCGTCAGCAGAAGATCAAGCAGGTTTTCAACAGGAAAAACAAGAAGAAAGAGTTTGGACAGGATGATCTGGTGCTCAAGTGGGATGTACCCAGGCAAGAGAAGGGCAAACACAGTAAATTTGATGCCCTCTGGTTCGGGCCTTTCAAGATCCTTGAAGTATTTTTTAATAACACTTACAGGTTGCAGGATCTGGAAGGCAATGAAGTCTTCAATGGCCCAGTTAATGGGCACTTCTTAAAGAAATGTTTTATGTGAGCCGCAGTCGGCTCGTTTCTTCTAGTTTTGTAAATATTGTTTTGTGTTTTTGTTTTTCGTTTTTTGGACTAATAAATGACTCCATAGCCCAACAGTAAAGGCACTAAGTCTGCAAAAGAGTTCTTAGAGCATCACAGGGATGACTCTATCCCCCATGGAGCCAAATGTTAGCGATATTTCTTGCTAAGGGGTTTAGATATCAAAAGAATGGGTTAAAACCCACTTGTCCAAAGTTTTAACTTAGAAGAGAACAAAACGTGTCATTGTCCAACCCTAAAATTTGACTTAGAAGAGAACAAGCCCACTAGACTTTGATGACCATGATGCTTACACTGGAAGGTAACGACAGACTCTTTGAATGGTGTTCAGGCTTGACAATAATCTACAGAAACAAGGTTTTTACTTCTGGTGGGCATTCTCTATATATTGTGTTCATTGTTCTATTCCTCAAAGGGCTCTGACACTGTGGGGGAGGACTCTGGTATACTGAGGGTGTGCCAGAGAAATGGACTGTCTATTTCACATAAAACCTTTGACCCTAATTTATTCAAAATGACTCTTTCTTCCTGAGAATATTGCTCTGCACACCAGCTTACAAATTCAAGGAAAGGAAATACTACTTCTACGATGTAAGGGGTGATGGAGGCTTGAGCCACTTCGAGGAAAGGTATGGGCATTCCTATATTGTCTAACAAATTTAATCTAGATACAGAAACAGGAAAAACTGTTATCTTTGTGTCGAAAACGTCAGAGTCTCTGTCAATTAGGGATTTTTCTGTGGAGGAGATGTCTTGTTCATTCACAGATAAAACAACATGATTAGTGGCCATGGTGAAAAATACCTGTTAAGCGACAAAGGAAGCACAAATCTGATTTAGTTATGATCTTGAGTTTCAAATGGATGTTTTGCGCCAATTTCCGAACGTTTGAATGCTTCAAAATATCATAAAATAATGTCGGGGTTCTTCCTTTTATATCTTCCCATCGACATCAGGGGTTGGAGAAAACAGTTTTAGGTAGACCACTTTTTTCCTCGATGTACCTATAGAGGTGCCACACGTCCATAGATAAAACCATGATGGTTTTCCCTAGCCCTCCCTCAACTGATTAATCTTTGCGCTACTTTAATCATCGATATGAGCTTCAACTGTTGATCTGGATTGCTCTAATATCTACACTCCACCTTGATCCAACAAATTTTGACATTGGGGGTTGGAGAAAGTGGTTTTAGTCAGACTGATTTTCACCCAAATGTACCTCTAGAGGCGCCATGCATCCACGGATAAAACCATGATGGTTTTCCCCGGCCCGCCTTTGAATGATTATTTTCCGCACTGCTTTATTCCTTGATATGTGCCTTAATCATTGATCCAGGCCTCTTTCAAGATCGAGGGTCCCCCGAGTCCTACCTTTCACGCCTCCTCTATACTTGTCCATACGCCACCAAATATAGCCTGATCCTCCAAACTATCATACTTGCATAGCAATATAGTTCTTCGCTAAAATTTTGCAACTTGGATTCCATCCGAAAATTGTTATGGTGATAACATTGGCTCCAACTGGGGATGTTATCCTCCCTGCAAGGTAGCAAATAACTAAATACTAAGTGCCTACCCATTGGGCTTTGATCTATTTGTGTGATCTGAATATGCTGATATTTATTCAAAAACCTAAAATCTGCCCAGCATAACTCAGGGCCTTCACCTTGGGATTCAACTATGCTTCATTTATTCCAATCTTTTATGCGTAAAGGAAAAAGTAGAATGATTATATGCAATGAATGGTGGTGTGATGATTTTTCAAACAATGTAATGCTTGAGGAACCTTCCATTCACAGGCCCTCCTCCAACGAGTTCTCCATTACTTTCCTCTAAAAAATAGGCATTGCGCCCACGATAAGCTGCGATTTTGAGTAGACCCAGCCATAGGTTATCAAATTTCACATGTTTGCCCTTATCTTCATTTCCGGCATCCCATTTTAGTACCTAGTCTCCTAGTTTGAAGTCATCTAACTTGGTATGTTTGTCGAAAGATTCTTTGATCTTGTTTTGACATAGCTAGGCGTTATTAAAGGCCTTTTCTCTAGTATGATGTACATTGATGAGCTCATCATATCTTCTCTGACTGACATTTGTTTCTGCTTCTTGCTCCTGTCACGACTTCATTACTAAAATCCCAATGTTGTAGGAAAGATAGCAAGGATGATTTTAAGGATGGAAATTTATTTTAAAATGTAGAAACCTTGGTGAATATTACTAATCCTTCATATGCCAACTATAAATGATTGGCGATATTTTTGTAAAAACATTCAAATTTCTATGTATTTTATATAGTTTTTATAGAATTTTTGAGATTTTTAAGGTAAAATAATTTTATCTTATAGAATTTGGGCAAATCATTTTTAAAATAGCGAATCTCTTCTTTGGAAAAACCATGAAAAATTAGCCCATGACCAAAATTTATCCTTGAAAAGCATCCATGAAAGATAGCTTATGTACCATAAATGATCTGGAAAGGAGATGTGGCAATAGATCTTTTTGGGGATATTCTATCATCCCACAGTGCATGGATGAGCTTTTTGTGCCACGCCTTTTTATTCTCTTGCAACAATTTTTTGATGATTCTGACCAAGATTTTATTCGAAGACTCAACCAACCCGTTCCCTTGAGGATAATATGACATGGAATGACCAAGGGTAATGTTGTAATTACTACAATATTTATCCAATTTTTTAGACTTGAAGGCCGCTGCATTGTTTGTTAAGAACCAAACATCAATATAGCATGGAAAAACCTCAGGAAAAGTACTCAACGCCTTGAAACTGAGATAATTT
>CBVK0100670535.1:0-16060 GCA_900067695.1 Picea abies | reverse complement strand
GCTCTTCCGATCTCACGCTGTGATAGAGAGAGTTTCTTTGAGAGATGGCGTAAATTCCCTAGTGATATCATGGCTTGGCACGAGGGTGGCCAGGGTGCTAAGAATGAATGCCTCTAAGCCTATGGTTGGGTGGAAATGTGCACACCCACAGTCAATTGGTTGGATGTAACTTGTAATAGATAAGTATTCTCATACCCTATGAAATTAAGCTGTAATTATGTAATGAAATGGGATATATTGTGAATGACCCAGGGATGTGTATGTTTTCTTAATGGTTATAATGTATCTCTTTATTATTGTTTAAATTGTGTATTTAAGCAAGTATGGATTGGACATGTTTTGTATTCTTAAATGCTTGTGCCCTATGGTGGCTTAAGCTAGATCCACGAACTGTGAGTTCATCGACCTTGGGCATAGTTTCATGTACGCATGTCGACACTCCTAGTCATTCTGAGTCCCTTGGAGGAGGGATTTTGTTAAAGCTCAGGAGAGATAGTACACGTATGCACGGGCTCTTTGCAAGGCAGGCAGAGACCAAGAACCACTTAAGTTCTAGAGTTGAGGAATGAACGTAAGAGGTGCACGGAAGGATTCTTCCAAGTGTTAAGTTCAAGATAAAGAGAACAAACATCCTAATCCTTTCAAAGCTAACAAAGCTCAGGAAGAGTAGTGAAGCTGAAGTATCGAAAGGGAAGTTTCCCTTGTTTGGAAGATGAACAAATGAAATCTGTTTGGAAGAATCTACCGTCCGTTGTGACCACTGGATATGGGAAAGAGCATGGGAGTTAACCCTTGGGGTCATTCACACTTCACGAGTTTGGCGAACTGAGCGAGTTCATCATAAGGGAGGTAAAATCCCTAAAGTCTCGAATTACCAAAGTTAACTCTAAGACTTATATCTGAGGATGCCCAGGAACCATCCCAACCATCATATCTAGGAGGTAGATGATAGTCAAGTCACCAGAACTACCCATGACTTAAGAATATGACAGTGGATATGGATGTGAGGTGTTTAATGGGAGGAGAGGCCATCCTGGTCATCAAATTGAATCAAATACTCATTGGAGTTAACGAATCAAACACCAGCCGCTCAATTTAACCAACGGTTTGGAATCATTGCAGAGTGCGAAGGTGAATTTAGCAAACCTGCTAGTTCACAGCCCGCAATCAACCCATGTCATTGATCTTGTTGGGGATGGAAGATCAACGACTAGGATTAGACTAGAGTCGAATGATAACTTCTCATATTTCAGAGGTGGGACCCCGCATTCACTGTGGACCGTCGATCTATGAATGGAGATAGAGGGTGGGGAATCATTGCGGAGCACGAAGGTGAAAGTAGCGGTCGCGCTAGTTCGCAGCCCACAATTCACTAATGTTGTTGATCTCATTAGGCTAGAAGATAAACGATTCCAGTTAAACCAAGTTGGGCGAGAACTTTCCAGATTGTGGAGGTCAAACTCTCTGATAAAGAGCATGCATGTTGGGGCCTCACAATTTATGTGAACCATCGATCGTCGTTGACCTTGGATCTGAGTTTGACGCAATCCTTGAAACTCAAGGAGCACGTGGGATGAAAAAATATTCAAGGAGATCAAGCTCAAAAGATATAGTGCTTTCGGGAGAGCATACAAAATCTAGGAGATAGGCCCATAGGAGGAGCAAAGGTCGAATACTTCGAGCACTTAGAAAAACTTATAAGTTAGAGCAAGTCAGAAGCTCAGGAGGAGGAGCGACAGTGGCCATTGGATCATAGTGCAAGGATTAACATCTATCTGATCAGAGAAAGGTGCATGAGCCTTAGCGCTTCAC
Organism: Picea abies; assembly: GCA_900067695.1. Classification (NCBI taxonomy): domain Eukaryota; kingdom Viridiplantae; phylum Streptophyta; class Pinopsida; order Pinales; family Pinaceae; genus Picea; species Picea abies. Next base: position 14,248 of record CBVK0100670535.1, on the reverse strand, counting down.
ACACGTAGGAGAGAGAACTTACCAAGGTTTGAGACTTGATATTTTCGAAGCCCGGAGAGCCAGAAATATGAAGTAAAATCTCAATTGTCTGATTAGCTGGAGTGAATCTGAATCGTCAAATCATCCGAAGTAAACCTCAAGCATCGGATCACCCAAGTGAATCTGATCCATTAGATACCATGAGTTCAAGAGGAGGCAAGTTTGAGACTTGAGATTTTCGAAGCCCGGAGAGCCAAAAATCCAAAGTAAATCTCAATCGTCTGATCAGTCATAGTGAATCTGAATCGTCAGATCATCCGAAGTAAATATCAGGCATTGGATCACTCGAAGTGAATCTGATTTGTCAGAGTTTAGTAGAGATGTCGTGTAGATCTCTGAGCTCCAAGTAAAGTCCTGAAGTAATTCATAGCCGCCAGATCCAAAGGGACATGTCACGACAGATCGTAGACTTCGGAGAAATCACCTTGATAGTTTCAAATTGATATTTGAAACTCCCAAAGCCCGAAACACCAAAGTGTCGAAGCACCGAAACGCCTAAGTTTCGAGGAGCCGAAGAGCCGAAGCGCTGAAGGGTCGAAGTTCCAAAGGGATGAAACAGATCTAGATCATCATATCTAGAGGACAGGTGGCATTAATCTGTGGATTCCAGGCAAAGACCCAAAGTAAACGTCTATCGTCGGATCGTCCGAAATAGATCTGAACCATCAGATCCAGAGAACATGTGGCATGAATCTGTGGACTACGGGTAAAGTCCCGAAGTAATTCATAGCCGTCAGATATAGAGGAGATGTGGCATAAATAAGTGGACTCCCAGTAAAGACCCGAAGTAATCCTTGATCGTTAGATCAAGTGAACACGCATCAGTGGATTATAACCTTCGGATAAAATCCATTGGGAAAAAGAGTCAAGTTCAATATTTGAGATCTCGGAAGTCCGGAGACCCGAAGGAGATCTCGACCATTGATCAAGAAGAAGGCCACAAGACCATTGATCTAGTTGAAAGGTCAAACACCCAAAGTGGAAGCAGGGCCATTGATTTATGAGGACAAGTGTCCGAAAATCATCAACTCCAGAATATTGATGTATGGAGGAAAGAAGGGCTTGATATTTGAAAATTCTGAAGTCTGGAAATATGAAGGAGATCACATTCGTTGATTTTGGAGGGGAAGATATGGTCCATGGATTTGAAAATGGTAGATCTAAACCACCAGTTCTGAGAGTACTGTCAATATCGGGAGATCGACGGTCCCTTAGCATTGTGGGGATCATACATGTGCAAACTTTAAAAATTTGAGGGTGGGCCGCAATCCAAACCCCAGTTTTGGAGAAAGGACACATGGAGGCTCGAGGAGAATGGTGGGTCAAAAATTAGTTTGGTTTCAAACCGCCTTTGGTCGTGCCCACAATTGTGTGTTTTCCTGATTTCATCACCCAAGGTCACATCCAAGGAGGGGCCAAGAAAAAAGGGGCTAACACCAAATCCGAGTCTTCGCTGAAGCGCGAAGTAGAAGGTTGTGGGTATCATAAGACCTACACCAGAAGCCAAAAGGGCCTTTGTTTGATTAGGAGGTGAGACTATCAAGTCTCAAAGTCTTGTTTGACTTAGAGAATCAGAGAATCTTGACTGGAGGGTCGGGCTAAGTCCTAGACTTCCCAAATTAGGAATCGTAGAGGGAAAGGATCTGTTCCTGTAAAGAGGACAATTTTTTTTTTCTCTTCATTGTGGGTGTGTTACAAATGTCACATAACTCCTCATGGTTATAGAGTTATGTCCATGAGAAGTTGGAGAACCTAGGTTTGGGTAATGGACCCAAATTTGTTTCATGGATAATGGTATGTGTTTTGATATATTTGTAGGAAATACAATTCTAGATGGATAGTACATGTCATGCTATTTATAGTGGTATGTGGAATGTCACATAACTCCTCACAGTTAGAGAGTTATGGCCATGTGAAGTTGGAGAACCCTCATGAGTCATCTAGAAGCCCCAAAATGTCAAAGTAGTCAAAGTGGTTTAAAAGATTTTAGAAGGTAAATAATAAAGTGAAGTGATGAGTATACTATAAGTCAAAGTGAATACAAAATAAATTATTTAAATAATAAATTTAATGGAGAAATTACTAAGTGGACAAGTGGTTAGAAGTGGGTTAGCCCTAAAATAAGGAAAGTGGTTTAAGATGGTTAGAAGGTAACCCCTTGAGGTAATGTGAAGTGATGAGTGTACTATAAGTCAAAGTGGATACAAATAAATTATATACATAATAAAGTTAATGGATAAATTACTAATTGGACAAGTGATTAGAAGTTGGTTAACCCTAAAATAAGGAAAGTGGGTTAAGATGGTTAAAAGGTAACCCATTGAGGAAGCTACATGAAAGTATAAATAAGAGGCCAGGCTCTCTCATTTTAACCACACTTGAGCATATTGAATATCTACAAGTGACTGAGGTAACCAAAGGATATCTAAGACTAATTTCAGAGGGAAGGTGAAGTAAAGAAGGTCGAAATTCAAGGGAGGGTAAATTCTTTTGATGATGCTTTCTAAGGTATGTTATTTACAGGTCATCTCACCATTTTTCGCAATATTTTTTTTTATAGAATGATCCAGACTATGAACTTGGGAGGCCGTCAAGGAAACATATCCAAGTAGTTTTGGTACAAATTTCATCTTGTGGATCATTGTATTTTTGGATTTACACTCCGTGGAAAATAGGTTTTGTGGCTAGTCCTAAAACTAGTCTAAAACATGTGTTTCGAGTAAAAACGTCATAAATTCTTCATAACGGATTCAAATTCAGTGAGACCAAATGTGTTGGTTAGACTACAATCTGTAGTATTCTATTTAAAATTTTCAGATCCATACAACAAATATTATGTGCGGGGCACTCTCTACAAGTTCGCTCTCTAAAATAAGCCAGAATTCAACAAGGTATGTTGTTTTTTCTATAACTCATTTTCTAAGAGGTTCCAAGTAGTGACACCTGGAGAAATTGTACAAAACACACTAAAGAACATTGTGTACTATTTTCATATCTTTATTCATTACAGGTACATAGTTATGATTATTTCAAGTTGGGGTTGTTGACTAATCCAAAACTAGTCATGTGAGACTAAAGCAAAGTTTGATGAAAATGCTAGTCTCTTGTTGTTAAAGTTAAGGAAGGTTTGTAGGTATGTGATCATATACACCAGGTGTATTACATAGTTACAAATCAGATTTGGACGATGAAATTGATGAGGGCTTTTGGTTGAGGTACATGTTGGTTACATGGTTGAGACAAGTAGTTGATGAGTTGGCACATACATGAGGTGTATAGTTGATGATGTTGGTACATCTTGATGAGTCATAGTTGAAAAATAGTTGATACATAATTGGTAAATACTTGGTACATGGTTGGGGGCACTTGTTGGTAGTATTGTTGACACATGGTTTATGGATGATGTAGCATACTTGTCTTGGTATATTATTAGAAGCACATATTGATCTTGGTGATGATTATGAGTTATTGTGTTATGCTTGGTTGATGTACATCTTTGAGATTTGTCTTGGCGATTGATATTGGTGAGTAGATCTGATTTGATTGATAATATTAATGAGACAGGTTTTTGTGATAGGTTGTTTGGACAGGTTGTTGTGACAGGTTATTTGTACATGTTTGGTGCATGGTTGATGCACTTGTTCATGGTACAGGTTGAGGTAAAGGTTGGTGGATGGTTGATGCACTTGTTTATGGTACAGGTTGATTATAGGTTGTTTGGTACAGGTTGGCGCATGGTTGATGCACTTTTTTATGGTACATAATGATTACAAGTTAATGAGGTACAAGTTGATACATGGTTTATGTATGGTTCAGGTTATTGGCACATATTGTTTGATGCAGGTTGATTGGTACAAGTTTACAGCAGTATATCTCACAGTGATAGTGTAACAGTGGTTCCATCATTCTACTTATACGTCAGGGCGGTTGGACGAGGAAAGGACAAGTGTTTGTATCCACCTTTTGGTTGTATCCGAAGAGAATAGGGGGTTGTAGCCTCCTTTTGGTTGTAGCCAGAGAATTGGGAAGTTGGAGTTTCCCTCATGTTGTAGCCTGAGAAACCAGGGGGTTGGATCCTTCCTCCAGTTGTATCTAGAAAACAAAGGAATTTGTTGCTTCCAATGAATGTAATTCTTAAAGATATATAATAAAAAACATTCTATGGTTTTCTCTTGCTTTGGGTTTCCACATAAAAACACTAGTGTACTGTGTATGTTTATAATTTCTCATTTGTTCATTTTTTATTTACTTTGTAACTATTGGATGATAATGCTACATTGATATAACACTTGCATATTGTGGTTAAAAGGGATTCAATTTTGCTATTATTGATTCACCCCACCCCCCCTCTCATTAATCCAACAATTGATATCAGAGTCGGTGCCTTCAAGAAACAGTTTAACCACTGGAAGGAGATCATGGATTATTCTAAGAATGGAGTACCAATGTTTGATGGTCAGAATGGTTTTAAATATGAGATGTGGAAAAGAAGGATGAAATTATTTTTATAGGCACAAGGATATTATATTTGGCTATCAGTTGTTACAGGATATGATAGTTCAAAAAGGGAAAAGACTGCAGCCAAGAAGGAATTGAAGAAGAATGACAAAATAGAAATGGATTTCATCTAGGAAGGATTACCTAATCCGGTAAGAGAAAAGGTTGGTAAATGTTCATCAGCCAAAGAACTTTGGGATAAGTTACATGACATATATTCTTCACCCATCACAGATTCATAAAATGCCAAAGAATATGCAGATATATATAAGGAAGAATTATGTTCACCATGTCAAACAGATTCAGAAGATGAAGAGTACATAATCACCAGAGAATTGATTAGTGATTTAGATAAACTAAGAGAAGAAAACAAGTCACTCAAGAAAGAATTGACGAAACAAAGGAAAGTGTTCACATTTTTTAAGAATCCCAACAGGTCATCGAGAACTTAAGAACTCATCTAGAAGAAGCTAGAAAGATCAAAGAAAATATTGAATATCAAAAGCAATATTTGGAAGCCAACATAGAAGCACAGAAGGAAGAAGCAGAAATGAGAGAGAAGATGTTGATAGATCATCTTAAGGAAAGAACTAATGATCTAAACCATCTTGAGGCGGAGTTTGGTCAAGAAGAGAAAGGAATTAAAGAAGAAATAATCACATTAAAAATTCAGCTTGAAGAAGAGAAAAGAACAGAAGAAGTCATGAAGTATCAAATAATGAAGAAAGAAGAAGAGGTTGAGAAGCTTGAAGAATAAGTTGTCACATTGAAAAGTAAAATCGTCAAGCTCAACAAGAACGTTGAAGAGACATAAACATCCACATCAGTTATAGAGAATGAAGAGAAACACTCAAGCTTGCTAGAAAAGAAGAATGAAGAAAATATAAAGAGTTATGTAGAAGTACTCAAAGAAAGGAATCGTGGTCAACCAGAATCTAAGAAAACTATTGAATAGACATCTTCAAGAAGACCATTCATGTTCAAGCCAAAAATAAGCTTCAATCATGATCATGATCAGTCAAGGCAAAAATTCAAAAGGACTACACCACAAAGAAGATCATTCACTCCCAGGTATGCAAATTTATTTTATGGTCATTGTTTTTATTGTACTAATTTTGGACATAAGGTTGCAAATTGCAAGGATTATAAAAGCAATGTTCAAGCAAGAAGTGCATATGTGGCCCCACGTAACATTGAATGTTACAAATGTCATAACTATGGACACATAGCTAGTGATTGTAGAATCATGATCGATACTTCCATGAAAGAGAACACTGATATCGGATATAAGAAAGTATGGATAAGAAAACAAAAAGAACGGGTTAACAAAAACCAGGTCCCAGAGATCGCAAGATTGGCAATAAAACAAGATGAAGATAATTCTACAGAGAAAAATAAAGATGTCAGATACATAAAGGTTTGGAAAATAATTGAAAAAAAAAAGGACAGGTAAATAAAGAACAAGTTCAAGAGATTGTACTTTCAGGTATTGTAGTGAAATATGAATCCACAGACAGAAAGAAAGAATTCAGAGCTCAGAGAGATGGTGAATATACCAATGAAGATGATGATGAATCTAACAATGAATATGATGATGAATACACATCAGAGCAACAATTGTTATATGCCATCCATCTTAGAGACTCCCAAGTAATATGAATATTAGACAGGGAGAGTCTATGCGATAGCTGTGATAGACTAAAGAACCATCCTTCGAGCAACTTGCAGAGTTTGAGAAGACAGATCCAGAGCAGTCAGTTAGCAAAAGTACAATTTGATGGATTAATCAAGGTGTCATGATAGTATAGTGATAAATAGGTCAGCATTATGGATAGTTTCACAAGTAGAGTCTTGGACAATATGGACGAGAACATGGATTCATAAATTGGTTCAATGAGTGGTTCAAAGACAAAGGAACATTATCATAATGGATGATAATTACACAGGAAATGCCTCTAACAATGCTAATGGATTCCAAATTGACTGATATTTTTTGGACATATGCAGTGCATACAACAGTTCACATTCAAAACAGAGTAATGCTCATAACCAACAATGACAAAACTCCCTACGAACTATGGAAAGGAAGCGTAGACACCTCTACATCAAGGTAACTCAAGGTAGTATTTTATTAATTGAAATTTATGTTGATGATAATGTTTTTGGAAGTACTAATGACAAGTTAACCCATAAATTTGAAAAGGATGTGCAAAATGAATTTGAAATATCATTACGTGGAGAACTATCCTTCTTTATAGGTCTTCATATATGTCAACGAAACCAAGGAATTTGTATTTCTCAAACTAACTATATCAGAGAAATGCTAAAGAGGTTCAGAATGGAAGATTGCAAACCAGTTGCAAGTTGAGAAAAGATGATGATTCAAAGTCTACAAACCAGAGGCAATATAGGTCAATGATTGGTAGCTTACTATATGTGACAACATCTAGACCATATGTAATGCAGGAAGTTGGACATGTGGCATGATTTCAAGTAGCACCAAATGAATCGCATGTCTTAGCAGTAAAGAGGATTTTCAGATATCTCAAAGGAATATAAGAGTTTAGAATATGGTATCCAAAAGGAAAGGATATATCACTTATTTCCTACACAGATGCATATTGGGCAGGTTGCATTTATGAATGATGAAGCACCAGTGGAGCAACGTTCTACTTAGATATACAGGTTGATTATGATGAGCCATTTCCAATATATTTTGATAATACAAGCGTCATCAGTATCTCAAAGAACCTGATGATGCACTCCAAGAAGAAGCACATTCCAATAAAGTATCACTTTCTATGGGGATAGGTTGTAGAGAAGAACATCAAAGTTGAATATCTGGGCACAAAAGAACAAGTGGCAAACATCTTTACAAAATTGTTTCCAAGGGAAGCCTTTGAGTATTTTTGCCAGAGACTCGGAGTAATTTCTACTCCAAAATGAATGATTTTGAATGTTTATCTTGTATCTCTTCGATTTACATGAGGAAGCACCATAAAGAGGACAGTTCAGGTTGGGGGATCAGTTTCAGAAAGAGTTTAGTCATGGGGAGTATCCCCAAGGAAAGTTCAGTTAGGGGGAGCAACCCCGAATGGAAAGATACCTTTTTCCAATGATAACAAAGGGGGAGAGATTTATCAGATGCAGGATATAAATGCTTGGAGAGAGCACACAAAGGCATGTAGACAAGGGGACCAACCCAAGGAGAGTTTAATTAGGGGGATCATCCCCAAAGGGATATACCCTTTTCCATTGATGTCAAAGGGGGAGAGATAGAAACATTGATGAGGAGTATATGCATGAATGTTATCATGACTAAGTGTTTCCATCAATGCCAAAGGGGGAGATTGTCAAAAAGTTGGCTTAGGTTGATGGATAGTTGGTATCGATTGTTGGTTTTCATTGATTTCAACCATTGGAGAGTGATATTGTATATTTATTTCAACCCTTAGTGATTGATGTCAACCCTTGGAGAAATTTTGGTAGCGAATTCTGGTAGCACAAAGGTTTGGGTAATGGACCCAAGGTTGTTTCATGTATAATGTTATGAGTTTTAATATATTTGAAGGTAAAACTATTCTATATGGATATTACATGTAATTCAATTTTCGATGGTATGTGGAACGTCACATAACTCCTCACGGTTAGAGAGTTATGGCCATGAGAAGTTGGAGAACCTAGGTTTGGGTAATGGACCCAAGTTTGTTTGATGGATAATGGTACAATTTTTGATATATTTGTAAGAAAGACTATTCTATATGGATAGTACATATCATTATATTTCCATTGGTATGTGGAACATCACATAACTCCTCACAGTTAGAAAGTTATGGCCATGTGAAGTTGGAGAACCCTCATGAGTCATCTAGAAGCCCCAAAAGGTCAAAGTAGTCAAATTGGTTTAAGATATTTTAGAAGGTAAATAATAAAGTAAAGTGATGAGTATACTATAAGTCAAAGTGAATACAAAATAAATTATTTAAATAATAAAGTTAATGGAGAAATTACTAAGTGGACAAGTGGTTAGAAGTGGGTTGGCCCTGAAATAAGAAAAGTGGTTTAAGATGGTTAGAAGGTAACCCCTTGAGGTAAAGTGAAGTGATGAGTGTACTATAAGTCAAAGTGGATACAAAATAAATTATTTAAATAATAAATTTAATGGATAAATTACTAATTGGACAAGTGGTTAGAAGTTGGTTAACCCTAAAATAAGGAAAGTGGGTTAAGATGGTTAAAAGGTAACCCCTTGAGGAAGCTACATGAAAGTATAAATAAGAGGTCAGGCTCTCTCATTTTAATCACAATTGAGAATATTGAATATATACAAGTGACTAAGGTAACAAAAGGATATCTAAGCTGAATTTCAGAGGGAAGGTGAAGTAAAGAAAGTTGAAATTCAAAGGAGGATAAATTCTTTTGATGATGTTTTCTAAGGTATGTTATTTACAGGTCATCTCACCATTTTTCGCAATAACTTTTTTTATAGAATGACTCAGACCATGAAATTGGGAGGCCATTGAGGAAACATATCCAAGTATATGTGGTAATAATTCCATCTTGTGGTTCGTTGTATTTTTGGAGTTACACTCCATGGAAAATAGGGTTTATGGCTAGTCCTGAAACTAGTCTAAAACAAGTGTTTCGGGTAAAAACGTCATAACTTCTTCATAACAAATCCAAATTCAGTAAGACCAAATGTGTTAGTTAGAGTACAGTATTTATTATTCTTCGTAAAAAAATTTAGATCTATACAATAAATATTTTGTGTGGGGCACTGTCTACAAGATCGCTCTCTAGAATAAGCCAAAATTCAACAACGTATGTCATTTTTGCTATAACTCTTTTTCTGAGAGGTTCCAAGTAGTGACACCTTCAGGAATTGCATAAAACACACTAAATAACATTTTGTACTATTTTCATATCTTTATTCATTACTCATTTGTTCATTTTTTATTTACTCTGCAACTATTGGATGATAATGCTACATTGATATAACACTTGCATATTGTGGTTAAAAATGATTCAATTTCTCTATTACTAATTGACCCCCCCTAGTAATCCAACAAGATCATAACCAAGTCAAGTTAGAATACATATTGATCTAGATTATTTTCGGAATGAAATGAAAAATGAGAAATTACAATGAAATACTCATGAAAATTGCCAGAAATAGAGAAATACAACAATACTTGATTTATGTTAATGAAAGAATTGTAAAAAGACTGTAAAAATACAGAGTGCGAGAGAATGGTGACAGCTTTATCTCTGAGAAGAGATGTGACGGCTATGCTCATTCGCCAAAAGATGATTACAATGAGGCTTTGAAATCCTTTTTAAGATAATCATGAATGCAAAAACCCTAGACATCCAAAAACCTAACCCTAGGAGATGAAACGCCAAAATTCATGTGGGCTCTGTTTGGGTAAGTTAGTACATTAAATTCCTGGGGTCGTAACTTTTGCATTTGATCTTCGTTTTAGGCACGTGATAGCCCATTGGAAAGGTATTTTCAAGAACTACATGTTATGTTATCAAACTCTAACTCTATCTACAATTTAACTGTGGAATGCCAAAAAAACATTGTGTAGGTCCCGAAAATAGCCTTGGAAGTACAACAAGATGTGCTAACATGAAATCATACAAAATAAGTCAGTTGGATTAGGTGGGAGGGCCCCAGTATCCACCTGTAAGATGTGTAGGGCTTCAGGAAGCCCTAGAAGTGTAGAACCCACAATTACAAAGAAGTACAAAAGAATGTGTTGAACTAAAAACTAACAAGAGGAGCCATTTGGAATAGGTGGGTGGCCACCAATATCCACCTAGATCAATCCTCCCTCATTAGGAAGCAATAGTTTCCATTGCGTTGAGTGCCCATGGAAGAGGGGAAAGAATTTTTTGAATCTAAATCTTGGTGAGTTGTGTGCCTTATTGGAGAAGTTGTGTTGCTTGGTCTGTGGAAGATTGTCACAAACATGTTATTGGAAGGGTTGAATATGCTCTGATACCACTGATCCAGATTATTTTCGAAACAAAATGAAAGAAGAGAAATTACAATGAAATAATCATGAAAATTGCTAGAAACAGAGAAATACTACAATACTTGATTTCTATTAATGAAAGAATTGTAAAGAGACTATAAAACTACAGAGTGCAAGACTTGCTAGAATGGTGGTAGCTTTATCTCTGAGAAGAGATGTGACGTCTACGCTCATTCTCCAAAAGATGATTACAATGAGGCTCTAAAATCCTTTTTATGATAATCATGAATTCCAAAACCCTAGACATCCAAAAACCTAAGCCTAGGAGATGAAACGCCAAAAGTCATGTGAGCCTTGGTTGGGTAAGTTATTACATTAACTTCCCGAGGTCGTAACTTTTGCATACGATCTCTATTTTAGGCGCGTGATAGCTCGTTGGAAAGGTATTTTCAAGAAATATGCATTGTGTCATTAAACTTTGACTCTGTCTATAGTTTTACTATGGCATGCCAAAAAAACTTGTTTAGGGCCCCAAAACATCCCTGGAAGTACAACAAGATGTGCTGACATGAAAACATACAAAATAAGCTAGTTGGATTAGGTGGGAGGCCACCAGTATTTACCTGGAAGATGTGTAGGGCTTTAGACAACCCCAAAAGTGTAGAACCCACAATTACAAAGAATTACAGAAGAACGTGTTAAACTAAAAACTAATAAGAGGAGCCAGTTGGAATCGATTGGTGGCCACCAATATCCACCTGGATCACACATTCATGTTGTAACAATGAACGTTGATAGAGATATCCATGTGTGAGGCCATGATGTGGTTGGATATGGAAGGGATATAGTGTCATGAAAGTATTTAATGGTATTCCCCTATATAATTGATGTTTGGTCTGGAACCTCTTTGTTGGCACAAGAGAGTACTAAAAGAATCATATTCGTAGTGTTGTGTATGGGTTGAAGAGGAAGGTATCCAAAATATCAAACAAGTAATTGGGGAAGGGTTTGGATGATGAATTGAGGTGTTGGATAGATCTTCCAACTCACCATGGTGGAATATATATATATATATGGTATTCTGGAGTCAATGTGGTTATGGGTATTGATACATCGGTTTTATTTGTTAGTAAAAATTTGATTGCATTATAAAAAACTTGTTATGTTAATAATGCATGTAGAGTGAATGATAGTTTCATTCTAGATAATATGATTAATGGTTGAATTCCATTTTTAATACGAGTAATGGCTAGAAATGATTGAATTGTTGGTAAGATACAATTCTAAGATCACTTCATGGACTGTTATAAATGTGCATGAATGGTAACAGTTTGTTTTCCTGAGTGTAAATTGATAAAATTGCAAGTAGAGGGTTATTTGATGTGGCAATGGTGTAATCCCATAATGAATATTGATACCTAAAACTGCAAGAACCAAACAATTATGAGCAGAAAACTCATGCTTGGGAAATTTTGTTTTTTTGGTATAAAACAGATTTAAAAAATTATAATTAAAAATCGTATGATGATGTCTCATATTGGTTGTATTCATATGATGCAGATGATACAATTAAAATAGGTTATAAAGTGCTAGTGGAATTCTAGTGGTAAGTTGACATTCTCACGTGCAAGAACACCTTGGAAAATGATTGATCGCTTGAGGAACTGTATAACAATGAAAGGGATGTTTGAGTCTAGAGGGTGAGTAAAGAAATGAAGCAAAACATTAGAAGAGAAGATAAGAGAATATTAAAGTTCATTGGACATGTTAGCAGTTGTTCGAAGATGTTGAAGAGTAAAGAAGCAATTTGTCAAGATCGTAGAAGAACTAGGTTGTCAGGCCTAAAGAGTGAAATCTAGTGTAGGAGTTACACTATCAAAGAACTAGGTTGTCAGGCCTGAAGTGTGAACTCTTGTGTGAGTTGCATTATAGAAGCAAGGTTGTTATTGGTTATTATTTCCTAATAGTTCTTCCTAGCAATGAGTTTCCTTGAGATCCCAATAGTGAGATTCTCGTTCGCCTATGCCATAGACCTTGTTAAAATGGTGCAACCCAATGGACTGAGAGAAATGAAGGGGGAACATTAGGAATGGTACAACTCAATGGAATGAGAGCAATGAAGGGTACATTCCTTGGGTTGGGAAGGTGTGGAAGAGAGCTCATGTAAATCATGATAGTTGCAGGAGAAGGCCAGTGGGTTATGTATCTATGTTTTGGGGTCAGAGTGTCTATGTTTTTATTGTTTTTGGGGCCAGAGTACCTATGCATTTATATTTAGGTTGGAATTCCTATGTGATATTAAGTCAAAGATCCTGTATGTTGATTAATGGCTAGAGATTTGGAATTGTAAAATGAATGTACACCTGATGGTGTTGTGCATTGAGGATAGTGCAAATATAAGGGGGAGGGGAATGTAACATCCCCAGTTTTAATCCCTACAAATGATAATGTAATTGTATAGATGTGAATTAGGTTGGTGATTCGATATCATGTGGTGAAGATCCCATATTGATTAAAATGGATGAGAGCCAAACTATGTATTATGTAAATTGAAATGATTAATAAAAGTTGTAATCGTTGGTTGCGATACGAGAGGGATGAAAATGATGGGGGGCTATGATTCCACAAGAGAGAGGGGTCCAAGGGGGAAATATTCATGGGTATTAATCCAACCCACATTCCTAAAATTTATTATCATTGTTTATAACCTTCTATTTGTTGTTAATTGTTCCTAAATCCAATCATTAAACTCATGTAAAAGGGTGGGTGTGAGGAGTTACATCCCATAGTTATTGAGAGCATAGGGATGAAGTACAATCATCTTTGGGAAGAGTGAGAGTCAAACAAGTAAGGGAGAAGAAGGAAATTCGTATGCAGAAGGGGTATAGTTTTTACATGAAAATTTTGGGCAACAAGAGAAGAGTTGAGTGCAAGGAAGAGCACTAGCCCTGATGTGCTTGAAGACAACCATTATTGGGTTGTTTTTATGTTGGAAAAGAGGCCTATGTGCCTATAAAATAGGATGTAAGCCTTTAGTGCATTTTCCTGTTGAGGAAATGGCTCAAGTGCCTTGTGAGGGGCATTGTGAGCACTCCTAGAGTAGTTAAAAGATCCTAGAGTCCCTAACTGGGATATTTCCTAGCCAAAAAAGTGCACTAGAAACCCTGATAAGTTAATGGTACAACCTGATGGAATGAGAACAAAGAAGGGGGTACATTCCTTGGGTTGTGCAAGTTGTGGGAAAGAGAGTTGGTGGATTGGAACTACAGCTAGAGTTTGGAACATGGATTCCGGGCTATTGTGTGTGGAGAGTGGACAACCAAGAGGATCAGATCTCCATGTGGACTCGTAGCCTTAGCTCGAGGGTATTCTTCTCTTGAGAGAAAATGAATAGTGATACCTATGGATAGGAGGTTCATCCTTCATATGCAACTAGTTGATTATATTTATAAACATATAAGCTCTCTTGCAAACATATAAGCTCTCTTGTTTTTAATATGATTATTCCACTATATAAACATTTTATTTGAATATTGTGTGTATTTTAATATATGTCCTTAAATACATGTTAAATTATGGACATTTTATTTTATAAATATATGATGTTTTTAAATATTTACATGTTAACAAGCTAAATTATTTTTACAATGATGAAACTCAAATTGAATTACAAATTATATATATATATATATATAGATAGATAGATAGATAGATAGATAGATAGATAGATA
>CBVK0100670534.1:0-16061 GCA_900067695.1 Picea abies | reverse complement strand
GGGAAAAATGAGAGGGTTGGCGCCTCTCTCCCTTATTGAAAGTGCGTTGATGTGTTGGATTGTTGGCGCATGCTGAGGTGGAAATATTCTCTTGCATCATACTCTACTACTGGGAAAATCATGAGCTCCTACTCATGAGCTCCTCTGCTCAATTGTTGAAATCCTCTTGGATCCCAAACTTCTCTTTGGAGTTGTCCACCTACTCCTCTATTATGTTGTTGTTGTTGCTGCCCTGTTGCTTCTACAGGCCCTATCTTGCTCAGCCTCCTCTTGTTATTGACTACTTGTTGTGATGATTCCAACATCATCTTCGTTATCTCCTCTATCACCTCGTCTAGTTGAACCAATTGTTGTCTCCTCCTTGTCAATCTGCTATGTTGCACCTCCTTCTCATATCACACATCAATGGGAAGATCAATTTGATCTCCCATGCTAACTTCATCTTCTATGGCATGAGTTTGCCACTCCTCTATAGACTCCAACTTTGCAGCCTTATTATTGAGCTACTTCTCAGCTACCTCCTCTGAGAATTTTTTCATCTCCTCTACTGGTACAACTCCAGTTTCATCCAGTTGCTCCTCATGCTAGGATTTTTCTTCAACTTGCATGATTGTCTCCTTGTAGCAGTCTCTTTCTGGTTCTGGATTGTTCAGCCAATCCTCCAACATCTCCAACTCTTCCTCCCATGGAGTGAGCATATTAGATAAATGCTCCTCTTCCATCACTTGGGCATACTTCAGTATCTTCTCCTTCTCCTCTTTGATAGTCATAGCTGGATGTCTTTCTTCTGTTGCACCGAAAATTTGTGCACCGGCCTCTGTTGGGCTAATTGGTAGGAATATATTGATTCCTCCAATGATCATAACTCTCCTATGATCCTCCTCTATCAGCATTACATCTTGACCTGAACTCATCTTCAATCTCTTGAGACTTTTAGACAATCTCATCTCATCCTCCTTTCCCACCTGGAAACTTGAGGTTTCACTTCTGCCCTCCTCACAGTTTATGAGATCTTCAATTGATCTCACTTCATTTCCCATCTGGCAATTTGAATTCTCACTTCTTCCCTCCTGGAAGCTCATGACATCTGTAATTGATCTCTCCTCCTCCTCTTCACTGAGGTTCTATCCAACTTCTGTCTTGCAAATGCAAACCTTCTCCTCCACGTCATTGAGGTTTCTAGCATGCCTCAACCACCTCCTCAATACTTATTGCTGCCTCCTAGCCAATAAATTTTGGACAGGCCACCTTGCTTTCTACTTTAAGGGCCACTCATACCTCCAGCGTACCTATGTTGCTTGCTTCATCTTCAACGTCAACCTCTCTAGTTCTCATCTTGCCTCCTTGATCTCTTTATCCACTTGTTCTTTCTTCATTTGTTGGCAATCTTTTCTCTGACCTCTTCCATGGCCTTTAGTAGCCATCTTCACCTTCTCTAGCTCAAAGGACATGATTGGTTCTTCTGGCTCATACCACCTAGTTGTCTATTGTCTACTCTACAACTAAGATCACCTCCAAATTTCTCTTGCAGACCACTTGGTTGTCAACTAATTGTTGCACACTTGCAAACAGTCCTCTACAGAGCATCAACACTTTGACTTCTCCTTTTTCCTTTTTTCTGCAAGCAAAAACATGCTCTTATACCACTTGACACAAACCCCCTCTTCCTCCTGGGGTTGCTCAACCTCCTGGTCTAGGATTGTTCAAGAACTGGAGTCGGATAGACTTTTAGGGCCCCTGTTGGACCCCCAAAAAAGTTTACATAGGACCCTTTCTAGTCTCTGTACAAGTTCTTTGAAAACCTACTGGTGCTTTATTTAACCATGCCCCTTACCTTAAAAAAATATTTTTTAACAGGCCTTAGCCCCTGTTCCCTCTCGCGAAAACATCATGTGACCGAGGGCTCAAAACCAGGGTCCAATTCCTTCAAGCACTAATCCACAACACTCCCATTCGACGTTTTTTCCTTTTAAAAAACTTGAATTTACAGGTGCTAGCTCCCTCTGCTACACCCTCCCTCCTTCACATGACCACGGGTTGTGATCCAAGTCTAAACTCAAAAGTTTCTTAACTATGGCCTTCGGTGTTTTTGGACTCCCGATGCTCTTGCTTCACAACATTTCCAATCCTCCTGAATGCATGATCCTTCGAACAAAGGGAAAGGGATTGACGGTCCTTAGCTCATGCTGAGATCAACGATTCATGCTCTCTTCGAGAGTTCAGCCTTTTTCCTTTCCTGCCGCTCTATTCCCTCGATCTCTCAAAGTTTTAAACCTCTGAAGTGTTCACATGTCAGACCCCTCACTTTGCTATGATAGTTGTCGATTAGATAGACGGTCCATAAAGGTGACAGGTGGATGGCCTGGATTCCCTCGGGTTCAAGGGATTCAGCTCTCGAGAGTCTCTTGTTTCCAAGTTTCACACTCCTTCAAGTGTCGATGTTACAAAGGGCCTAATATAGTGCCACGTGTCCACCATTCGATGGTCTGGATGGGGTTTGGTCCGTCGGGTCTTCAGAAGCCTCAACCCATAGAACTTCACCTTGATCTCCCCCGAAGTACTCTAGCACCGAAGTGTGGGATCACTTGACGCATGTCCCCACAAGATATGATGGTCACGATTACTTTGGCCACCCAAGACTTCGGTGATCCATCACTTTGTACACTCTCCAACGTCTGAATATATGGAGTGTCGAAGGTCCTTAGGGCTATCCTTCGCATAACTATCCCAGATCTTACGGTCGTCAACTCTCGGGCGATCTCCCACTAGATCTATGTTATTGCTTTCTCAAAGTATTCCCTTAAGGGGATTTCTAGTCGCTTTCCTTCCTGAGCTTTACTGGACATAGCTCTAACGGTCCCAATTTGTCCTGACAGTCGATCCAACGACACCTATAGCTTCTCCTATTGCACACTTCATCTTCTTTAAATGAAAGACCCTTCATATTTTTCAAAGGTTTCGACCTTTGATCCTTTGGTTGGGATCTAACTATGCGGCCTCAATTAGTGCTATACCTCCTTATCTTTGTCTACTTCAAGGTTTTTAAAGGAACTTGGCCTTCGAACTTCTCTCTGCAAGTCTTGGTGACTTGGCTTCTGCCTATGCTAGTGGAACATTATTCCTTCTAAGATTTTTCACTTCAAGGGACTTTATCCTAGCGCATGCTTGAGATTCTTCCACAAATCAAGAACCTTATAAGGTTATCGCCTTCTACACTCCTTTCTGAGTCCTCGTGCACAATGGCACTATCCCTCTTGAGCTTTAGCTTGCTCGAATCTAAAGAGGTTCAGGTCTCCTACATGGTTAGAAACTTATGATGCCCTTATAACACTCCACGCTCATCCTCCCGAGCTTGTAAAGTTTGTAGACACTTTACCTCGAGCGCACTCCTTGTCCTTTCCTCACAACCTGCTACTTGGAATATTCTCGGTCTTCTGCAATCTTTACTGAGATTCTGTGCACAAAGGAAATGTCCCTCCTAATCTTTGGAACTTCTTAAAAATTTCTAAGGGTCTCGACCCTCTGCTTCTTTCGAAGACTTCTGGTGCCCTCCTGGAACTCCACGCTCTTTCTCCTGAGCTTGGTGGATCTAAAACCACTCAAACCTTAAAGTTCTCAGTCCCTTTTCTCTCCAAAGGAATTTGTGTGCCCTCCTGACACCTCCCACTCAATGCAATCCTTGAAGATCTACCTTTCAGAGTATTCAACAACTATGTCTCCTGTGCATTCTCTGCACATACTTTCCTCACGAGTATTCAACAACTTTTAGGTTCCTTCTGAATTTGTAAATGTTCTAGTGTGTCCTCCTGAAACGTTCTTTATGAAATCAAAACAGAGTTCAAAACATGCACTCCTTGCACTTGCCTAAAAGAACCCATAATTCATAGCAAACTCACAAAGATAGATAATTATATCTTATTCCTGCAAATGGAATGCATATATGCATCTATGGAATTCATAAAAACATACAGTAAACATTCATATACAAACATAAAACATAGAAAACCTTATGTGCAAGGAAAAATTGTTTTTTATTAATGTATGTATACTCTGTACAATGTTTACAAACACTATACTGCAATAGAGTCTCTTTTTTTCCTCTCCTATCCTTGGCTTAGAATGATGTTCAACCACTTTCATCAGCCTCCCAACAACAACTCTCATGCATACATTACATCGATCTATACAAGAGGGAGCTCAACGAGATTTCCCTCCAAACTACACTAGTGGTGTCCAATCACCATTACAACAACTATCTATTGAGGCTAATTACATTGAATAAACATGTACATCTCATATATGAGGCGATGCTCAGGACATGTACAACTCAATCCTATTAAAGGAGATTTAACACTCAGCCTGTACAAAGGCACAACTTGGCTCTACTCAAGCCTTACATCAATTAATTATAATTAAATACATTGAATTTTAAAATTCAAGGGCAAAATGAGAGGGTTGGTTCCTCTCTCCCTTCTTGAATGCACGTTTATGTGTTGGATTTTTGGTGCATGCTGAGGTGGAAAGATGCTCCTGCATCAGTATTGGTATTGGAAATGCAATGGTATTGGTGTGGGCAATGGTATTGGTATTGGTATTGGCAATGGTATTGGTATTGGTATTGGTATTGGTATTGGAAATGGTATCGACAATGGTATTGGTATCAATATTGGAAATTCATAAGGGTATTGGAAATGCATATTGGTATTGGTATTCACATTGGCAATGTAATGGTATTGGTATTGGTATTGTCAATGCAATGGTATTGGTATTGGTATTGGTATTGGCAATGCAATGGTATTGGTATTGGAATGCAATGGTATGCAATGGTATTGATAATGGTATTTATTATGCATTGGTATGCAACAGTATTGAAATTGGTATGCATTTTTATTGGCATTAGTATTTGTATTGGTATTGACAATGCATATTGGTATTGGTATTGGTATTGTTATTGGTATTAGAAATGCAATGGTGTTGGTATTGGCAATGCAATGGTATTGGTATGAAATCGCATTGGAAATGGTATGCAATGGTATTGGAAATGACATGCAATGGTATTAACAATGGTATTTATTATGCATTGGTATGCAATGGTATTGACATTGTATGCAATGCTATTGGCATTGGTATGCAATGATATTGGTATTGGAAATGCAATGGTATTGGTATTGGTATTGATATTGGTATTCGCAATGAAATGGAGAAAAAACACAATCTAATGGTGTTCAAGTAAAAAATAGTAAGTAAAGTCATTATCATTGTAGTTGTTTTTATTGCAATCATTAATTTACTTTGTAATTTATTTGTCAAATTAACAAAATGGACTTTGGAGTTTGAAATAAACATGTTGACATGTAATAGGTGTAGACAAAAGTGCTATACTTGACAAGCTCATTATGTACCACATGGAATTTATGAAAAAATGGATTGATTTGTATGATTGACATTGGTGATGGGTGTGTTGGAATACGTTCCATGAAATTTCAAGAGAGTTTCGACAAACATTCCGTAGATGTGAATGATGAATGATGACAATGAGACTGCATGATGAATTTTGATGCACACATGGACAATCTCAAAGATTATGTGGGGACATCAGGAATCCTTGAGTCTTGAAACCCCCACATACCATCAAGGCATGTGTCTAGTCTAACCATGTCAAACTTCAATGAATACAAGAACAATTTGAAGAAATTTTAACATTGGCCCCATTCACTTATCATCGTTAGACATTGGTGATGGGAATTTTAGAAGACATTCCATGAAATTTCAAGAGAGTTTCGACAAAGCCATATATCCCCTAACCCCTAATCCTTTGACCCTTAAATCCTTAAGCCATAATCCCTCAACCTTAGTTAATCACTAATCCCTTAAAACAAAATCCCTAAATACCCTAACCCTTAAGCCTTTGACCCTTAAATCCTTAAGCCATAATCCCTCAACCTTAGTTAATCACTAATCCCTTAAAACAAAATCCCTAAATACCCTAACCCCTAAGCCATTGACCCTTAAACACTTAAACCCTAATCCATAATCCCTTAATCCATAAACCCATATGCCCTAAGAACTTAAACATTAATCCCCTAGCCCATAATCCCTAAGTCATTAACCATTAAACTACCTAACCTGTAAGTGCCAAATCCCTTAGCTCTTGAACCTTAATCCCTTAAACCCTAACCCCTAATCCCTTAACCCTTAATTCATGTACCCCAAATCCATAAATCCCATAATCCTCAAAGCCCATATCCACTTAACCCCCAACACCTCAACTAATTAACTATTTAGGAACAGTCGACACTAACTCTAGCTCTAAATCCGACGCTATTTCCGGCACTATTTTCAGTGCTATTAGAACCTACATGTTTTGGTTGACAAAAAAAATGCCATAAATAGTGCCACCCCGATAAATAGCGTCGACACTTTCAAAAAATTGGAGAAAAATACACTCAAACAATCTTTGGAAGCAAAAAAGGGAGCAAATCACAGGGATTTGTTGTAGTACGTGGAGGATATCAAATATTATGTAGGGATGTCAAGCATTCTTGACTCTTGAAACCCTCACATACCATCAAGGCATGTGTCTCATCTAACCATGCCAAATTTTGACCTAACCCCTAATCCATTAACCCTTAAATCCTTAAGCCCCAATCCCTAAACCCTTAAGTCCTCAACCTTAGTTAATCATTAATCCCTTAACAAAAAATCCCTAAATCCCCTAAACCCTAAGCCATCGACCCTTAAACACTTAAACCCTAATCTGTAATCCCTTAATCCATAAACCCCTATGCCCAAAGCACTTAAACATTAATCCCCTAGCCCATAATCCCTAAGCCATTAACCATTCCCTAAGCCATTAACCATTAAACTACCTAACCTGTAAGTGCCAAATCCCTGAGCTCTTGACCCTTAATAACTTAAACCCTAGCCCCTGATCCCTTATTCATTAATCCATGTACCCCAAATACCTAAATCCCATAATCCTCAAAGTCCCTATCCACTTAATCCCCAACACCTCAACTAATTAACTATTTAGGCGCATCTGGCGCTAAACCCAATTCACTGCTCATCGTGTGGAATTGGTGGATGACATTGGTGATGGGTGTGTTGGAAGATGTTCCATGACATTTCAAGAGATTTTCAACAAGCATTATGTGGATGTGAATGATGAATAATGACAATGAGACTGCATGATGAATGTTGATGCAAACATGAAAGATTTCAAAGATTATTTGGGGACATTAGGCATCCTTGAGTCTTACAACCCTCGCATATCGTCAAGGCATGTGTCTAGTCTAACCATGTCAAATTTCAATGCATATAGGAACACTTTGAAGAAATTTCAATGTTGGCCCCATTCACTGCTCAATGTGTGGCATCGGTGGATGACATTGGTGATTGGCGTGTTGGAAGACGTTCCATGAAATTTCAAGAGAGTTTCGACAAATACCTAATTCCCCTAACCCCTGATCCATTGACCCTTAAAGCCTTAAGCCCTAATCCCTAAAACCTTAATTCATCAACCTTAGGTAATCACTAATCCCTTAACAAAAAAGCCATAAATACCCTAACACCTAAGCCATCGACCCTTAAACACTTAAATCCTAATCCCCTAATCCATAAACTCTTATTCCCTAAGCACTTAAACATTAATCCCCTAACCCATAACCCCTAATATATTAACCATTAAACTACTTAACATGTAAGCGCCAAATCCCTCAGCTCTTGACGCTCAATCCCTTAAACCCTAAACCCTAATCCCTTAACCCTTAATCCCTAAATCCCATAATCCTCAAAGATTCTATCCACTTAAGCCCCAACACCTCAAATAGTTAACTATTTAGGCACATCTGACACTAAACCCCATTCACTACTCATCGTGTGACATTGGTGGATGACATTGGTGATGGGTGTGTTAGAAGACATTCCATGACATTTCAAGATAGTTTCAACAATCATTTCATAGATGTGAATGAGGAATGATGACAATGATATTGCATGATGAATGTTGATGAAAACATGGACGACCTCAAATATTATGTGGGTACATCAGACATCCTTGAGTCTTGAAACCCTTGCATATCGTCAAGGCATGTGTCTAGTCTAACCATGTCAAATTTCAATGCATACATGAACAATTTGAAGAAATTTCAATGGTGTCCCCATTCATTGCTCAACTTGTGAGATCAGTGGATGACATTGGTGATTGGTGTGTTGGAAGTTGTTCCATGAAATTTCAAGAGAGTTCTGACAAAGCTCTAACTCCCCTAACATGTGATCCATTGACCCTTAAAGTCATAATCCCTAATACCTAAACCCTTAAGCCCTCAACCTTATTTAATCACTAATCCCTCCACACAAAATCCCTAAATCCCCTAACCCCTAGGCCATTGACCTTAAACAATTAAACCCTAATCCATTAATCCATAAACCCCTATTCCCTAAGCACTAAAACATTAATCCCCTAGCCCATAATCCCTAATCTATTAACCATTAAACTACCTAACCCATAAGTGCCAAATCCCTTACCTCTTAACCCTTAATCCCTTAAATCCTAACCCCTAATCTATTAACCATTAATCCTTGTAACCCAAATCCATAAATCCCATAATCCTCAAAGCCCCTATCTACTTAACCCCTAACACCTCAATTAGTTCACTATTTAGGCTAATCTGGCACTACATCTGGTGCTAGATCCGATGCTACTTTTGGTGCAATTTATGGCGCTAAAAGGGGCATTATTTCTAAAGATAAAGGGGGCGCTATCTCCGATGTTAAATGGGGTGCAAATACCAACTCTATTTCTGGCTCTATTAGCACCTAATTTAGTGCCTAAATTTTGTGGCCAGCGCAAAAATGCCATAAATAGCTCCATCCTGATAAATGGTGCCAACTTTTTTAAAAAATTGGAGAAAAATACACTAAAACCAACTTTGGAAGCAAAAAAGGGAGCAAATCACAAGGATTTGTTGTAGTGGTTACCACTATGTTATAACAAAGTCATGGAAGGAGAACCCCAATTGGATGAGTCAAAAGCACATGAATGGATGGATGTAGAGATCAAGACCAAAGAGTTTGACATCTCGATAGATGATCAACCAAAAATGGCCAGAGTAGGTGACTATTGGTATGACAAGCAAACCAAAGAAATAGTTGACCTATTGAAAGAATATCGAGACATATTTGCACGAGACTACAAATACCTCAAAGGATTGGTACATGATATGGGTGAGATGAAAATCAACCTCATCCCTAGGGCCAAACCTATTAAAAAATGGCCATATAAGTTGGCGCATATATACAATCCCATTGTCCAAAAAGAAATTGAAGCAATGCTAGATGTTGGAATTATATACATGATTTATAAGTCAGAATGGGAAAGTCCATTGGTTGTACAACCCAAGCAGCACGACCCAAAGAAGCTGAGAATATGTGTCTACTTCTGAGGAATAAACAAACTCACAGTAACTGATCCATTCCTGACACCATTCGTTGATGATATCATCAACGAATTTGTGGGACATGAATGCTACTCCTTCACTAATGGATTCTTTAGATACAATCAAGTACCTATAGAAAGAGAAGATTAAGAAAAAACTACATTTGTCTATGAGTTTGGATCATTTGCATACAAAGTAATGCCACTATTCTTTAAAAGTGCCCCAATGGTATTCTCTAGGATATTAGTAAAGGCACTCCAAGAATATATTTAAAAAACAATGGTCGTGTATTTCGATGACTGGACTATTTACAACCTACTCAAAGATCACATGCAATGGTTAAGAATGATGTTGGAGAGATGCAGGAAAATTAAGTTGTCATTAAACATCAAAAAACGCATTTTTGCCACACCTATAGGCATAATCCTGGGCCACATTGTATGCAAGGATGGAATTAAATTCGAAATGGCCAAGACCAAGTCATCCTTGACTTGAAACTACCAATTAACTAGAAGAAAATCACAATCTTCCTTGGACACACTGGGTATTATAGAAAGTTTATTCAATAATACTACGACATCACTTTCCCAATTGTCGAGCTATTAAAAAAAAAAGTCGAGTTCCACTCGAGCCAAGAATGTAACAAATCTTTTGAATTACTAAAACGAAAAATTGGTAGAAGAACCATACATCATATTTCTAGATTGGTCAAGAAAATTTTGTGTTCATGTGGACGCACCCAATGTTGTTGTCAACTTGGTCTTATCCCAACCTTATGACGACATGGTTGACCACCCAAATGTATATGTCAGTCAGAAATTGAATAAAGAAGAAATGAAATACTCCACGATACAACATGAAGCTTTAGCAATGATTTTTTCCCTAGGGAAATTTTGACACTATCTATTAGAAAATCCCTTTATATTTTTCACGGACCATCAAGTGTTGAAATATCTGTTGAAATTACTAATACAACTGAGAGGGGTCTGTTAAATATTTTCCATTCGCTGTCTGTTAAATATTTGCCAACAATATCTAGTGAATAAAATGGTCCATCAAGGGAAAAATTGTTGATGGATGCTACTCTTTCAAGAATTCGAATTTGAAATAGTAGTCCAACCTGAAAAGAAGAAAATCGACTTGGATCATCTCTCCCGACTTGAGATAGGAGAACACCCAACGAGAATAGATGATGATTTAGTGGATGCAAACTTATTCAGGATTGAAGCGACTCCCAAAGAACTACAAGAAATTGTAAATTTTCTAGAAGAAGGGAAGACCCCTGATGATCTCCCAGCTAACAAATGAAATATTCTAGCAATGAAATCTTCTCTATTCACTCTCATGAATGGATACCTCTACAAGCTAGGACTTGATAATATTTTACGAAGATGTGCATTACAACATGAACATGAAGACATCATTAATGAGGCACATGAAGGCCCAATAGGAGGTCACTTTTAAGTTGACATGAAAGCCATGAAAATCCTTCAAGATGGTCTTTGGTGGTCAACCTTACACAAATATTGTCAATAATAAATAAATAAATGTGTTACATGTTAGAGGATAGGCCCACCATTACGGAAAAATGAAATGCCCTTACATTCAGTAAACTCTAGTTTACCATTTGAAATCTGGGCCATTGATCTTGTCGGACCATTCCCAAGAAGAGAAAAAAGGTCAGGAGAAAAATACATCATTACAATTGTCAAATACTTAACCAAATGGGAAGAAGCAGAACCAGTTGAGAACCGCACAATGGAAACAACTGCAAAATTCATTTACAAAAATATAGTAACCATATTCGACTAGCCCTTGATAATAATTATGATCAAGGAACTCACTTCATCAATAGTACATTTGAAGTATTGCTTAATAAATTCATGATCGACCATAGAAATAAAATTGCATATTTTCCTCAGGCTATTGGTGTTGTCGAATCATTTAACAAGACATTACACAAAGGGTTAACGAAAAATATGTGGAATCGACATATACAATTGGGATGATAAAGTTCCAACAATAATGTGGGCCTACAGAACAATGTACAAAATCTCAACTGGTTAGACACCCTTCAAATTAGTATATGGTCAATAAGTAGTAATCCTACTACACTTCTAGGATAATTCAGCTAACCTCCATCCTGGAATTTGACCATGTGATTAATACAAGACAATGCTTCTATCAAATAAACCAATTAGAAGAAGAAAGGTTGTTGGCATAACAACATCAGAAAATTCAAAAGAGTTAGCAGAAAGCTTGGAATGATCGACACCTCAAAAAGAAGGATATAAATGATGAAGACTTGGTACTATTACATGACAATTGAGGGCTACATTGACTTACCAAAAGAAATTCCAATTTTTGAATCCCACAACATTTGAGTTGAACTTTCTAGTTGCTAGCCATTAGTCAAGGACTCCAGAGGTAGTCATGGAAGAATCAAAAGAATCTCATGTATAGGTCAAATCATCTTCATGACCTCCAAATATAAGAATGGATGAGTGGGAAATCCCTCAAGAGAAAAATGATCAGGAAGTACAACCAACAGTCAAGACATGAGCTAGCCACTGACAGATAAGCAAATGGATTCCAACAGTGCTTGACATCAACATCTTTTTTTTCTCTGATTCTCTTTCTCATTCTCATTCTCATTCTCTTTCCCCCTTTTCTTGAGATGAGAAAGGAATTGAGGAGGGGGAGATATACGTTATAGGGGCTAGTCAGCCCTGCCAGTCGATTAGCCAATTCGACTGTAGTATTTCATGAGGAAATTCGATCAAATTGTTAGCTAGAGTCGACTCACTGAATAATTAGAAATGTAACCAATTGGTATATATATATAATGGAAAGATAGAGGTTATTACGAATATAATAAAATGCATTGATGGTTCTCTCACCTATTGTGTATGTCTCTCTATATGTGTATGTGTTCTTCTATATGATGTTGTAGTGTGTATTGCTATGTGTAAGGATCTACTGATAACCTTCTCGTACTTTCCCTTAGACTACAACAACCCCTTACCTTGTCTACTACTACCATGCATCCCTTGATATTCAAAGTGATGAACAAGTCAAAAGGTCTAGTTGAACATGCTTTGAGGACCATGTTCAATGATTTATCTAACCCTGAAAGTGCTTTCATCATAGATTTATTTTGGTAAAGGTACAACATCAATGAAATCCCACATACCGACTATCTATTACCATCTAATGAAGGTTGAAAAAATGTAATATTCTTTTCACTTCATGTGCTTCATTTCTTTGTCTCATGTTCCACCATTTGAAAATGAATTTGTTGATAAAATATTTGGATGGACTCGTCAAGGTATTAGGATTTCCATACATAAGTGCTAAGGATTTCCTATATTTGATGAAGGATAAGAATCACCTATTTTATCCCCTCTTCCTTAGCATTTCATATTGCATGTTCCAAAGTAGATGAGATTCTGGTAAACACATTTCAAGAACTAAAGAGGATAAATATTCAAGTTCTCATCAATGGAAAGCGTCTTTCGAGTGCCAATGGGATCGACATGCCCTTGATATATCCCATCGGGGCACTCTTTTCTTCCACATAAACTAAAGAAAATAGTTATGAAACTTATGCTTAAATTGGTCTTGAATTCCAACTTGATAAACATGTTCCCATGGCATATGTGTGCATGCTTTGCATATAGAATGATTTCATGTGCTTCCCTATGTATTCATCCACTTGGTGTTTGCATTTGTTTTATATCCTTGATTTGATAGGAATTAGAGACCACAAATTGGTTTCCCACTTGCAAAAATAACCAAATTCACATGCTAATTACTCGTGGCCACCTTGTGTCATGGGTTTCTTGAGTTGTTGTTCAAATGATCTATGTACACATGACCCATACTCCATCTGGTCAATGTTTGAAATGATGGCACATCATGTAGTGATGCAAAGACCTATGCCCTACATTTTATTTCCAATCTGCTTTAATGTGTACATACTTCCACTGCTCTTCTCAACACTACGTTGTTAAAAACAAATGCATATGGATCAAGAGTTGAAAATTTACAAGTATTGTGTAGACAAAAAATTATTTTTCCAAAACCTCCTCAGCATTAATCTTCTATAAAACCGATGCATATGGATTAAGCATGAAAAATTCACTAAAATTATTGAATAGACAACACAATATTTTCAAAAAAAAAAAACTTCATCTCAAAACCAAAAAAATAAAGTCGCAATCAGGTCTCACTTCCTCTCTATGACATGACAATCCCTAAAAAATACCCACTAACTCAATTATCCTAATTATAACAATAAATTCCAATATCTAATTTTAAAATGATAATTATGGCAATAAATTCCAATTTCTAATTTTAGAATGAGTATCAAGACCATTTCAAATTTAGAATGATTATCAAAACCAACTACTACATTATAGAATAAAAAAGTATAGTGGTTTTTCATGGCCCATAAAATTATGTTTGGTTGTTGTTTATTTGTAAAATGTCCCTAAAATTCTATGTTTGATTTCCACCTAATCTTTTGCTTTGTGTCGTTCTCTTAATTGAAACTAAATTTTATGTTTGATTTTCATCTAGTCTTTTGCTTTGTGTTATTCTTTTAATTGAAATTATTGAAAGTGAACGTTCTTATGAAAATGAATATTTTAATTAATAACATTTTATATTCTTTCAAACTTTGGACCACTATTTTTTTTTCCTAAGTCCACCTTCTATTCTTCTTCTTGCTTATCCAATTTATCATCACTACATTGCTTCTGACAACCAAATTATGGGAACATTGCATCATCATGACTCCCTTTGTAAACTTCTTGTGAATCATAATCATCTTTACTCATATTCTCCTATAACTTGCTACAACAATTTTGGAATCAACTATTGATGCTTTACACAATTATCTTACCGTGATCAGTTAAGTCCTCGATATTAACTTCTATTGACATGATTCTATGTGAGGGCCTTGAGGAAGCATGGTTAATCATGCCTAAAGAGATTCAACAATAACACAAGTAGTGCATGTTCTTCACTTCCATAACATTAGTAGTGCATGTCCTTAACTTCCCTATTAAAACCAACCAAGGGTAAGGACTAGTTGCTATGCAATTTTTTTACATGAGAAAACATAGTTTTATGATGGAATATGGGAATAACAAGTCCATGGGCAAGTGAAAAAAAATAAAACACGAACATGACAAATGATTTGGGGAAAATAGATCACACATGGTTGGGCTACAGTGTACATGGATTTTTTGAAGGAGGATCAAGTTCAAGGATTTAGTATAATCCATACAATATAAATATAATCCCTTTTCTAATCACAAGAAGTGGCCTTAGGGTACAAGGTATAATAAATAGTTCCAGTTTATTACAAGATTGATAGAATATTTATGTGATTTCATATTGAAATATTGAAAAATGATTGACTGATAATGAATTGATAATAATTGATGATATTACAATGAGCCTTGTGACGGTATACTTATATGTATTCATTGGTCACAAGGTGAATGGGTGTGTGTCATTTGACCTTTCATTAACCTAATGATTTTATATTTATTATTATTATTATTATTATTATTATTTATATTTTTGGTATCACTATGTTTATTACATTTCCACTCCCTTAAAGAATTATTTGTCTTTGAAGCATAATAAATAGGATTCTTGTAATTGAGCATGCTTTCTTGGTGGCATCATCTTTATATGGCTCTAGAGGATTGACTAGGTTCCCAATTTAAGTGTTGGTAAGGTCCCTTTGTAATGTGTGCATCGTATTTTGAAGTCTTTTCACCTGGTTTTTTAACGTGAAACCTTGATGCTCTTTGGTAACATACTTCCTTTGCTTTTTCCATTGTATGTTCATATGTGTTTATTTCCTTTTTCCATTAATTGTAAGTCACTTTTCTTGTGATGAAAACTTTCAATCCCATATAATTTACAATGTTGTCCTTGCCAAGTAAATTCCATAAACTATTTTTTTCTTGGACCTTGGATCTTAACAACCTTGAGACGAGGCACATATATTTTGTAGCTAGTTCTTATATTTGGTTGTTTTCAGTAATAATTTCTTTTTGAGACACTTCTTCTTCATTTCTATTATGTGGTGTGCTTGAGATTAATGCTAGCAATACTTTTGGTACTTCTTCCTTATCAATCGTTGTTATTTTGATTATAATATTATTGGGTCAAATTTCTTTACCCTAATTTCCTTCGTGATTTGTGGAGGATGAATTTGGCCTCAATGACAATTTTTTGTAAGTTGAGGGTGTTGATTAAGGTTGGTTGTCATTGATCTCAACCCTTGAAGAAAGCCCGGTAGCACAAAGGTTTGGGTAATGGACCCAAGTTTGGTTGATGTAAAGATGACTCATTATTGTCTTGTCATGGTTGATAATAAGTACGAATGGATGAACTCCAAAGTGGTCCCCTTATGGTGAACTCCCTCATGGGAAGATGCTTTGCGGATTGAGTTATCCTATAACTATGGTAAGAGAACCCATGCTTATTTGTGGAATAATTAGATGAAGGTCAGTGAATTTGTCAGTGAAACTATCCTTGATGGATAATACTTTCCATGCCATTTCTGGTGGTATGTGGAACGTCACATAACTCCTCATGGTT
>CBVK0100670533.1:0-16061 GCA_900067695.1 Picea abies | reverse complement strand
TTCCATAATAGGATCCATTGTATGGTGTTGCCCTACCTCAAGGGTTTGATGGTAATAAAGGAGATTTTGCATATTGTTCTTGTATAACTGTTGTGGTGCTTTTGTATTCAGTCTTTGGTTCTTAACACGGTTGTAGCTATTCTTGACATAGGGAAGGCTCTCATCCCATGTTTGAGGGTTCTTTGAATTATACATACGAAGGATATGCACAATCATTTGATTTACAACCTTGGTTTGGCCATCTATATGGGGGTCGAATGTCATGGATTGGGTGAGCTTGGTGTCCAGTAGTGACCAAAGGCTCAACCAGAATGTGCTCAGAAATCAACTATCCCGATCTGAGACAATGATTTGTGGGATTCCAAAATGTACCCAGACTCGTTCAAATAGAATCTTGGCAGTGGCCTCTGCTGTAATGCTCTTCTTGCAGGCAACCTGAATCACCATCTTAGAAAAGCTATCAACAACCACAAAAACATAGTTATTTCCCCGCTTGGTGGATGGGAGGCCCAACATGTACTCCATTGAGATGGATTCCCAAGGCCTGTCAGGAGTAGGAAGAGGGGTGTACAGGCCCTGTTTCTTAGTGGTCGGTTTGGAAATAGCACAGACAATGCAGAACCTGATATACTTGTTGACCTCCTGTCGAAGTTTCGGCCAGTAGAAATGTTTCTGTAGCATCGCCACTGTCTTTTCAACGCCGAAGTGTCATGCCAGCTGACTATAGTGGGCTTCCCAGATCACCTTCGCTCCCTCACTTGATGGAACAAAGATATGGCCCAAACAACACAACAACCCATCCTAAAGATGGAAATTATCGAAAACTACATTTGCACCTAACATTTGGTAGGTGGTGGCGAAGTCAGGGTCTGTCTCATAGAGGTGGGTCCATCCAAATGTCTCATGGCCGCAAGAGTCTAGCACTGTGGTGAGTGTCGCAACTGGCAGTCTGCTGAGGCAATTAGCGACGTGATTGGTGCTTCCTGTTTTATACTTGATGTTGAGGTGGAATTGATTCAAGTATGTGGACCACTTTTGATGGCAGTCATTCTACAATTTTTCCTGCGTCTGCATGAATTGCAGTGGCTTATGATCAGTGTGGATGACTGTCTCCTTCCCAAGAATGTAATGTATCCACTGGAGGCATGCTTGCACAATGGAGTACTTTTCTTTGTCATAAGTAGGGTACTTATGGACCATATCTGATAGTGTCTCACTATGATAGGCCATGGGGTGGCTGTGCTGAGTGAGAATGGCACCCACAACATAGTCTGAAGCATCTGTCTCAATCTCAAAAGGATGTTGCATGTCTGGTAGTGAAAGTACTGGGGCTGAGCACAAGCGTTGATTCAAATCATCGAACGCTTGTTGTTGGGAGTGGCCCCACACAAATTTTGCCTTACCACCACCTCTGTTTATTTGGTTGAGTGCCCATGCAATATGGGAGAAACCCAACACGAACCTGTGGTAGAAATTGGCAAGGCCCAAGAAGCTCTGAAGCTCAGTGAGTGTTGTTGGGGCTGTCCAGTCATGGATGACTTGGATCTTGGCTAGATCCACATGTATGCCATGTTGATAAATGATGTAGCCCAGGTAATGGACCCTGTCCATGTCGAAGGAGCATTTTTCCAAGTTGGCGTATAGCTTGTACTACCATAGGGTGTGTAGAACCTACAGAATATGATGCAAGTGTTCGACCCAAGTCTTGCTGTAAATTAGAATGTCATCCAGATACACCACTACAAAAGTATTGGTGAATGGTTACATGATATTGTCCATCATCCTCATGAAAGTGGCTGGAGCATTTGTCAAACCAAAGGGCATGACCAACCATTCAAAAAGACCTTCCTTTGACTTGAAGGTAGTCTTCCATACATCTGTCTGTTCTATCAGGACCTGGTGGTAGCCAGACTTTAGATCAATTTTACTGAAGTATTTGGTCCCCTTGAGTTGATCAAGGAGGTCATCGATTCAGGGAATCGGGTACCAGTTTCTGACTGTGATTTTATTCAGAGCCCAGTAATCAATACAGAGTCACCAGGTTCCATCTTTCTTCTGTACCAGCACGATTGGGCTCCTGCAAGGTGATGATATGGGGTGGATGTGCCAGTTGTGGAGAAGTTTTTGGATCTATCGCTTGATCTCCTCATTCTCTAACAAAGAGAAAAGATAGACTGGCCCATTGGGTAGCGGTGCACCGAGGGTCAGATCAATGTGGTTCTTGACCTGGCAGTGTAGAGGTACCCCTGTAGGTGAGGAGAAGATATCTGAGTATTCTTCCACGACCTTATCTACTTGCTTCTGCTATGTGGAGAGGTCGGTCGTAGATACCCTAGATGTGGCTGTGATCTTTCACTTATTCTGAGAGAGAGTCATGAAGAAGAAAAAATTCCCCATCTAAGAGATGACCTTCCTGCATTGCTTAGCAGAGATCAAGGAAATAACACTAGGTGGGACTACCTCGGGTATCCTGTACAATTTCCTGTTTAAAGTAATAATAACAGTATGAGGCCTAGACTCATATACAGCATGATGTTTCCATAAATAAGGTTGGCCCAAAATAACATCACAAACTTTGAGAGGAGAAACATCACACAACAACTCGTCTTTGAAGGGCTTGATGCCGTACGACAGTCAGCACTATTGGCTGAGGCGGAGATTGCTTCCTTGGCGGAGCCATCCAATGGTGTACAATTGTGGGTGTGAGATTGTTAGCAGGGCCAGTCGCTTGATGACCTCTACTGAGATGAGGTTCTTCTGGATACCGCTATCAATGATGAAGTGCAGCGGGGTGCCTTTTACCCACATCTATGAATGGAAAAGGTACTCTCCTTCTTCTGGCTCGTCTTGTTCACCAGGCTGGAGCTTGGTGGTAGCAACAATGGCACCGAGTTCTGTTTCAATGAACCATCTTCCCCTTTCTAGTTTTGGCTCAGAGCCATAATCTGTATCTAATTCAGAGGATTTCACTTCAGTCACTAGAGACTGCTTTGACCAATAGTCAATAGTGTTATGCCAAGGGCTCTTATGGAAGTCGCACCACTTCTCGGTATCTTTCTTTGTCTTTTCAGTGTCCTTGTTTTCTTGCAGCTTGGACTGGTTGTCTTAATACTGTCCATATTTTCTCTGTCCTTTGCTCGGTGGTTTGGGGCCACCCTTTCCTAGCTTTTTTTGTGAGGGATTTTCGGTCCCAAATTGTCACGTCTTTTGTTTGAGCTTCTACTCAATTTTGACGGCATATCGGTAGGCTGTGCCCAAGGATGAGATGTCCATAAATTCCATTTCATTTTGTATGTATCTATGCAGATCACCATGATACTTGAGCACCAGATGTCACTCTGAATCTTTAATACCCAACTTGTTGTGAAACATATGGAAGATATTTGTGAAATCTGACCTCTTTCTTGCCGTAGTGTGGTCCATTTGGTATATAGGTCGTCATAACTTCTGACAGGGTAGTATTGTTCCTTAGTAGAATCCCTGAAGGATTCCAAGGTGGTCATGACTGAAACTAATGAGGTTTCCTCATTTCCTTTTGCTCACAGAAAGTTTCCCACCAATCTTTGACATGGGGAACGACTTTGAGGAGCACAAAAGTAATATTTTCTTTATTTGAAAAGTTATGGACAAAAAAATACCCTTCCAGTAGATTCAACCACTTGTCTACAGCATATGCATCTATCTGAACTTCAAATATAGGAATATCAAAGTTTATTTGTGCCTTGAAGGGGGTGTCACCTTCGTTCGAAGAAGATGTGTCACCTGTTGGTAGTCATCGAAGGATTTGCACGAAACTATCCATCATCTCCTTCCTCTGTTGCATGAGGGATTCCTCAATAAATATTTTGAAAGGATATCCTATCCCATCATATTTATTTTCTTCTACCATGGGAGGTCTCTTGGGCGTGTGAGAGCTTCTTTCCTCAAGAGAAACAAGCTCGAGACCCAACTCTTTGTACTCCGACGTCATTGGGGACATGCACTAAGACGACAAGGAGAAGACCGCTCTGATACCACTGTTCCGGATTTTAGGAGTAGAATGAAATGAATACATATTATTAAAAGGTGCTTCAAAAAAAATAACAGAGATAAAGTAAAACTGGTTTTCTATTCAATAACAAAATAAGCTGAAACTGTAAAATGCAGTGAAAACAAGCTTGCTGAAATGGTGGTGGCTTATCTCTGAGAAGAGATGTGAAGGCAACGCACATTCACAAGAAGAAGTTTAAAATGAGGCTCTGAAGGCATTTTCACAATAAGCAAGAATGTCAAAAATCCCAGACATCCAAAAACCTAACCCTAGGAGATGAAGCGCCAAAAGTCATGTTGGCCCCGTTTGGGTAAGTTAGTACATCAACTTCCCGGGGTCGTAACTTTTGCATATGATCTCCGTTTTAGGCGTGTGATATCCCATTGGAAAGGTATCATTGAGGAGATTAATTTTGGGGGATCAATAATTCCTTTGGTGATCATTGAAGACCTCAATACTAAAAAAATTTCATTTAGGCCTTCAAAATGGCCCCGTAAGTTAAAACTGCTAAAAATAGTAAATTGCCAAAATTGTCAGAAAACTGTTTTGAGCCAGTTGGAAAAGGTGGGTGGCCACTGATATCCATATGGATCAATACTCCCTCCTTAGGAAGCAATTTTCTCCATTGCGTTGAGGTCCCCCATTAGATGAGGAAATTTCTGCTGACTTTGGCCCCGGGTGAGCCACTTGCCTTGGTGCATGAGCTGCCCTGCTTTTAGGACTCCATAAAGTTGGATCCTTTTTTGTCAAGTTCCCTTGATCTAGATATCCACAATATGATCATTGGATGTCTGTTGTAGGCAGTCTGGGTTGAGCTCTGTTGGTGTCAGTTGTTCTGCTACTTCTGAGGTGTCCAATAATGGTGGGAAATAAGGGCAAAGGAGATCCACGTTGAACACTGGGTACAGACCAAGGAAAGGAGGAATGTTGAGATCAAAATCATTATCCCCCACGGCCTTGGTGATAGTGTACGGCCCATAATGTAGTGGGCGAAGCTTCCGATGGGGTCCTGTAAGGTGTTCTTTCTGCAAGTGCAACCAAACTTTGTTTCCCACCTGAAACTTATGTGGCACCCGATGTTGATCATGGCACTGTTTATACTTGTCATTGGACTTATGTAGGATATCTTGAACCTGTTGGTGGATGTGTTGGATCTTCTCAATGAACCGGGTGGCTTTGTCAGATTCAGTTGGAGCAAGAGATGGGTTAGTCGAGGTGACCGCAAGGGGAAGTGCAACATCTATGGGTCCTAATGGTTGGAATCCCAACCCCACTTGAAAGGGGTTGTGGCCGGTTGAGCTATGTAGGGCTAGGTTGTAGCTATTCTAAACATAGGGAAGGCTCTCATCCCATGTGTGAGGGTGCTTTGAATTATACATGTGAAGGATATGCACAATCATTCGATTTACAACCCCGGTTTGGAAATCTGTTTGGGGGTGGAAGGTCATGGATTTGGTGAGCTTGGTGTCCAGTAGTGACCAGAGGCTCGACCAAAATGTGCTGAGAAATTGATTATCCCAATCTGAGACAGTGGTTTTTGGTATTCCAAAATGTACCTAGACTCATTCAAAGAAGAGCTTGGCAGTGGCCTCTGTTGTGATGCTCTTCTTGCAGGCAACCAGAGTCACCATCTTAGAAAAGCAATCAACAACCACAAAAACACAGTCATTTCCACGCTTGGTGGATGGGAGGCCTGACATGTAGTCCATTGAGATGGATTCCCATGCCGTGTCAAGAGTCAGAAGAGGGGTGTACATGCCCTGTTTCTTAGTGGTAGGTTTGGCAATAGCGCAAGTAGTGCAGGACCTGATATACTTGTTGACCTTCTGTCGAAGTTTCAGCCAGTAGAAATGTTTTTGTAGCATTGCCACTATCTTTTCAATGCTAAAGTGTCCTGCCACTCAACTGTAGTGGGCTTCCCAGATTAACTTCACTCACTCACTTGATAGAACACAGATATGGCCCAAATGACACAACAACCCATCCTGAAGATGGAAATTATTGACAACTGCGTTTGCACCCAACATTTGGT
This sequence comes from Picea abies, assembly GCA_900067695.1. Taxonomy (NCBI): domain Eukaryota; kingdom Viridiplantae; phylum Streptophyta; class Pinopsida; order Pinales; family Pinaceae; genus Picea; species Picea abies. Next base: position 9,999 of record CBVK0100670533.1, on the reverse strand, counting down.
AGGTGGTGGTGAAGTCAGGGTCTGTCTCATAGAGTTGGGACCATCCAGATGTCTCATGGCCACAAGATTCTAGCACCATGGTGAGTGCCATGACTGGCGATCTGCTGAGGAAATCAACAATGCGATTGGTGCTTCCTGTTTTATACTTGATGTTGAGGTGGAATTACTGAAAGTATGTGGACCACTTTTGATGGTGTTCATTCTGCAATTTTCCCTGCGTCTGCATGAACTGCAGTGGCTTATGATCAGTTTGGATGACTGTCTCCTTCCCAAGAATGTAATGTCTCCACTGGTGGAATGCTTGCACAATGGATTACATTTCTTTGTCGTAAATAGGGTACTTACGGACAGTATCTGATAGTGTCTCACTATGATAGGCCACGGGGTGGTTGTGCTGAGTGAGAACGACACCCACAACATAGTCTGAAGCATCTGTCTCGATCTCAAAAGGATGTTGTAGGTCTAGTAGTGAAAGCACTGGGGCTTCAAATCATCAAATGCTTATTGTTGGTAGTGGCCCCACGCAAATTTCTCCTTACCATCACCTTTGTTTATTTGGCTGAGGGCCCATGCAATATGGGAGAAACCCAACACGAACTTGCGGTAGAAATTGGCAAGGCCCAAGAAGCTCCGAAGCTCAGTGAGTTTTGTTGGGGCTGGCCAGTCACAGATGACTTGGATCTTGGCTGGATCCACATGTATGTCATGCTGATCAATGATGTAGCCCAGGTAATGGGCCCTGTCCATGCCGAAGGAGCATTTTTCCAAGTTGGAGTATAGCTTGTGTTGCCGCAGCGTGTGTAGAACCTGCTGAATATGCTGCAAGTGTTCGGCCCAAGTCTTGCTGTAAATTAGAATGTCATCCAGATACACCACTACAAAAGTATTGGCGAATGGTCGCAGGATATCATCCATCATCCTCATGAAAGTGGTTGGATCATTTGTCAAACCAAAGGGCATGACCAACCATTCAAAAAGACCTTCCTTTGACTTGAAGGCGGTCTTCCATACATCTATCTGTTCTATCAGGACCTGGTGGTAGCTAGACTTCAGATCAATATTACTGAAGTATTTAGCCCCCATGAGTTGATCAAGGAGGTCATCAATTCGGGGAATCAAGTACCGGTTTATGACTTTGATTTTATTCAGAGCCCAATAATCAATACAAAGTCACCAGGTTCCATATTTCTTCTGTACCAGTATGATTGGGCTCTCGCAAGGTAATGAGCTGGGGTGAATGTGCCCCTTGTGGAGCAGTTCTTGGATCTGTCGCTTGATCTCCTCATTCTCTAACAAAGAGCGATGATAGACTGGCCCATTGGGTAGCAGTGCACCAGGGGTCAGATCGATGGGGTGCTTGTCCTAGCAGTGCAGAGGTACCCCTGTAGGTGAGGAGAATATATCCGAGTATTCTTCCACGACCTTATGCTTCTACTGTGTGGAGAGGTTGGCCGTAGAGACCCTAGATGTGGCTGTGATATTTCGCTTATTCTGAGAGCGAATCACGAAGAAGACAAACTTCCCCATATGAGATATGACCTTCCTGCATTGCTTAGCAGAGATCAAGGAAATAGCACTAGGTGGGACTGCCTTGGGTATCCTATACAATTTGATGGTCAAAGTAATAATAACACTATGAGGCCTAGACTCATATACAACATGATGTTTCCATAAATAAGGTTGGCCCAAAAGAACATCACAAACTTCGAGAGGAGAAACATCACACAATACCTCATCTTTGAAGGGCTTGATGTCGTACGACAATCGACATTGTTGGCTAATGCGGAGATCGCTTCCTTGGTGTAGCCATCCAAAGGTGTATGGTTGTGGGTGTGGCATTGTTGGCAGGGCCAGCTGCTTGATGACCTCTGCTGAGATGAGGTTCTTCTGGCTATCACTATCAACGATGAAGTGCAGCAGGGTTCCTTTTACCCACATCTATGAATGGAAGAGGTGCTCTCCTTCTTCTGGCTTGTCTGGTTCACCAGGATGGAGCTTGGTGGTAGCAGCGGTGGCATTGGGTTCTACGTCAATGATCCATCTTCACCTTTCTAGTTCTGGCTCAGAGTCATAATCTGCATCTGATTCAGAGGCTTTTACTTCGGCCACCATTGACTTCTTTGAGCGACAATCAACAGTGTTATGCCAAGGGCTCTTATGGAAGTCGCACCACTTCCCGTTATTTTTCTTTGTCTTTTCAGTGTCCTTCTTTGCTTGTGGCTTGGAATTGTTGTCCTGATACTATCCATATTTTCTCTGTCCTTTGTTTGGTGGGTTGGAGCCGCCCTTTCTTGGATTTTTTGTGAGGGATTGCCAAGCCCAAATTGCTATGTCTTTTGTTTGAGCTTCTGCTCGATTTTGACGCCATATTGGTAGGCCGCACCCAAGGATGAGATGTCCAGAAATTCCATTTCAGTCTGGATGTATCTATGTAGAGCACCATGATACTTGAGCACCATATGTCGCTCTAAATCTTTGATACCCAACTTGGTGCGCAAGGTATGGAAGATATTTGTGAAATCTGGCACTGCTTGGTCTCTTTCTTGCCGCAGTGTGGTCCATTTGGTATATAGGTCATCATAACTTCCGACAGGGTAGTATTGTTACTTAATAGCATCCCTGAAGGATTCCCAAGTGGATTTGACTAAAAATAATGAGGTTTCCTCTATTTCCTTTTTCTCACAAAAATTTTCCCACCAATCTTTGACATGGGGAACAGCTTTGAGGAGCGCAAAAGTAATCTTTTCTTTATTCAAAAAGTTATGGACAGAAAAATACCCTTCCAGTAGATTCAACCACTTGTCTATATCATATGTGTCTATCTGACCTTCAAATATAGGAACATCAAAGTTTATTTGTACCTTGAAGGGGGCGGCGCCTCCGTTCGAAAAAGATGCATCGCCTGTTGGTAGTCGTCGAAGGATTTGCGCGAAACTATCCATCATCTCATTCCTATGTTGTGTGAGGGATTCCTCAATAAAAAATTTGAAAGGATCTCTTGTCCCATCATATTTATTTTATCCTGCCATGGGAGGTCGCTTGGGCGTGCGAGAGCTTCTTTCCTCAAGAGAAACAAGCTCGAGACCCAACTCTTTGTACTCCAACCTCGTTGGGGACATGCATTAAGATGACAAGGAGCAGATCGCTTTGATACCACTGATTTGGATTTTAGTAGAAGAACGAAATGAATACAGATTATTAACAGGTTCTTAACACAAAATAACAGAGATACAGTAAAACTGGTCTTCTATTCAATAACGAAATAAGATGAAATTGTAAAATGCAGCGGAAACAAGCTTGCTGGAATGATGGCAGCTTATCTCTGAGAAGAGATGTGATGGAAACGTGCATTCGCAAGAAGAAGGTTAAAATGAGGCTATGAAGGAATTTTTACAATAAGAAAGAATGCCAAAAACCCTAGACATCCAAAAACCTAACCCTAGGAGATGAAGCACCAAAAGTCATGTGGGCCCCATTTGGGTAAGTTAGTACATCAACTTCTCGGGGTCGTAACTTTTGCATACGATCTCTGTTTTAGGTGTGTGATAGCCCGTTGGAAAGGTATCATCGAGGAGATTCATTTTTAGGGCTCAATCATGCCTTCAGTTATAATTTAGGACCTTGATCCCGAAAACCCTTCATTTAGGCCCTCAAAATGGCCCCGGAAGTTAAAACTGCTAAAAATAGTAAATTGCCAAAATTGTCAGAAAACTATTTTGAGCCAGTTGGAAAAGGTGGGTGGGCATTGATATCCATCTAGATCATCTATTACTGGCATTGAGGTGCTAGACGGGGCCTTTTTGAGGTACTGGGGGGACAAAAAGGACTTCTTATACTAAATCATTGAATTTGGATCCCCAAAAAGGAAAGAGGGAGAGTTTGTCTCTAACTTCTCTAAAAGATTCAACAAAATGTACAATAATATTCCTGATAAGATAAAACCCACAAAAGCCTCTATAAAAATCACTTATGTCAGTGCCTTTGACCTCGAGTTTTTCCTTCTACTGAGAGAAAGAAGATCGACCTCCTTAGCCCATATGCAAGATGCAACCTTGGAGGTAGAATCCAACATAGTGGCATCTGATAAAATTAGGGGAAAATCTAATAGAGATAGGAGAAAAAATAGAGCTAAAGCTTCAACTTTTGACTCCCCTGTTTTCCACTCTCAAGTAGATGAACTTACCAAATTAGTAAAATCCCTTTCTACTGAGATTGAGAAGTTAAAACTAGAAGGAAAACAGACCTACATAAATACTCAAAATACTGATAACAGAGGTAACTTTAAGAGACCAAATAATGCTCCCTAGATCCTTCCCAGAGATCCTAGAAATAGAGAGAGAGAGATGATCAAAAGGTGCAAACTCCCTTATAGAACAACCTGGTTGTTTATGAAGAAGGAGAGGAGGAAGAAGCCAATCTCGAGATTCATTTATTAGGTGACACATCCCCATCCCCTCACTTTACTCAATATGCATATGAGAAATCCTTGATGGATATTCAAATAAATGAATTAAGTAAGGGAGAGAAAGAAAAATAAAGTCCTAATAGATATAATCTGAGATCTAAAAAGAATGAGGAAATAATTGATGCTTCTAATCATCCTTCTCAAAAAGAAAATTCTGCCAAGGCTGTGACAGTTAGCAGTAAAGAAAAAGACACTCAAAGTCCCCAAGTTCTGGTCAGAAATCCTACCCCTAAAACCAAAGAGATCCCAAAGTCTTCATCTTTCTTCAGCTTTGAGAATGAGATCCAAAAAATCAAGATCCTTGTACCTTTTTTGGAATTGATAAAAAATGAAGAATTTAAAAAATACCTCTCCAAAATGTTACAGCCTGAAGCCTCTTCAAGTTCCATTGATTCAGTAAATTTACAAGATGAAAAACCAACAGTTATCTTGGGCCCATTGATAGAATATAGAGATTATTCGTCCTCTCCTTTCTATACATCATTGAATATTCATGATAAGGTGCTCCATAATTGTTTGATGGATTCAGGGGCATCCCACAATCTCATGCCAAAAAATGTTATGGATGAACTTGAGTTAGAAATAAAAAAGACCTACCATGACTTATATTCTTTTGACTCCAAGAAAGTGAAGTGTCTTGGAGTCATTAAGGATCTAGTTGTGACCTTATTTCAGCTGACCATGAAAAGCGTAGTCATGGATATTGTGGTGGTTGATGGTCCCCCCAAGTTCAGCATGCTCTTATCAAGAACTTGGATAAAAATACTTGGGGGAACCTTGTAGATGGATCTCTCATATGCTACCATTCCTATGTTTGGGGGGGAGCATAGAAGACTTTACAGGGAATCTCAGTTGACCTACATTATTAGTGATGAAGCAAACCCCACAAATCATCCTATTTTTTCTCTTGATACTGATTTGGGATCCAACATCTTGCAGCTCACCGATACCCCTGAAACTCCTCTTGAAATCAGAAAATAGTATGTTACCTTTTGCGAAGATTCCCCTCCAACCACCTCTGTTTGGAAGATGTTCTTTGATGGAGCCTCTTCTAGGGAAGGTGCTGGTGTTGGAGTGGTATTTTTTTCACCTTTTTAAGAGACTATATTTCTATCATACAAGCTAGAATTTGAAACTACTAATAATGTGGAAGAATATGAAGCTCTTGTCTTGGGATTGAGGGTTGCTAAAGACATGGGGATAGAAGAGCTATCAGTATTTGGGGATGTTGAATTGATCGTCCATCAGATAAAAAATATTTACCAGACTAAGCACCCTAGGTTCAAGTCTTATAGAAATGAAGTGTGGGACTTGGACAATTTTTTCTCAGCTTTTAACATTTCATTTATTCCTAGAGAAGAGAATACCATGGCTGATTCTTTGGTTGTATCAACAAGCAATTTCAGAGTCCCCTTACCACCTAAACCCAATTATGATGTAGAATTCAAATACAGGCCTTCTATACCGGACAATGTCAAATATTGGAAGGTGTTTGAATATGATCTAGAACTTAAAAAAATCCTCGAGACAGTTGATGAATTTTCTGCATTACACATTGATCAAGATCATCATTTTGAAATTAATCCTCATGATGATGTTTTCCTTCATAAAATTTCAAATCATCATATTGTGCAGCTACCTAGAAACCACATTCCAAAAGGACTAGATCCTTTGGAAATATTATTTGATGGAAATTATGTGGCAGTAAAGGGGAAAGTTTCCACTGATGATGTTCATATAACTGAGTGCAATTTGGGCACAAAAAAGGATCCAAAATATGTCAAGAAGCCTATCAAGAGAGCAGAGGGTAGAATATACTAAGTTGTTAAAGGAATTTGCTGAAGTATTCTATTGGACTTATGAGGATCTCATAACTTATGACACCAACATTATAGAGCACAAGATCCCATTAAAGGAAGAGACCAAACCCTTCAAGAAAAAGTTGAGGCAAATAAATCCTATGTTTCTTCTTGTCATGGAGAAAGAGGTGAAAAATATTTTATATGCTAAAATTATTATTCCTTTGAGGTATTCTAAATGGGTGGCTAACTTGGTCCCAGTGAGGAAAAAGAATGGAGAAATTGGACTTTGTGTCGATTTCTAGAATCTGAACAGAAGTTCTAAAAAGGATAATTACCCTTTGCCCAAGATGGAGCACATATTACAGAGGTTGACGGGTGCAGCCAGGATGTCCATGATTGATTGTTTTTCTAGCTACGATCAGATCTTTGTTTTTCCATAAGATAGAGAGAATACTACCTCTACCACTCCTTGCGGTACATTCATGTACTCTAAGATGCCCTTTGGTTTGATGAACGTAGGGGAGACCTTTCATCTAACTACGGACATAGAATTTATTAGAGAGAAGTACAACTTTGTTGTTATCTATTTAGATGACATAACAATGTTCTCTCAATCTGATAAAGAGCACTATGATCATTTAAAAAAGGTTTTCTTGAAATGCAGAAAATTTGGTCTCTCTTTGAATCCAAAAAAATCAGTGTTTGCCATGAAGGAGGGAAAATTATTGGGGCATATTGTGTTAGTTGAAGGGGTAAGGGTTGATTCTAGTAGGGTTGAAGCTATCAAACCTTGTCACTTCCTAGATCCAAAAGGGAGGTTCAATCATTTTTGGGAAAAAATAATTTTTTGAGAAGGTTTGTTTAAAATTTTGCTAAGTTGGTCAAATATATCACAACCATGTTGAGAAAAGGTAATGAAATAAAATGGATTGTTGAGTCCCATAATTCTTTTGATTAGATAAAGAAAGACTTGACTGAATCCCCGGTCCTTATCAGCCCAGACTACTCCAAGGATTTTCTTATTTTTTCTTTCACTTCATTTGATATAGTAGTAGTTGTTTTATTGCAGAAGAACGTTGAAGGCTTAGAGTAGCGCATTGCTTTTTTCAGCAGGCCATTGAGAGATGTTGAATTAAAATATGACATCATGGATAAGCAGGCCTAGGCATTGGTTAAAGCTCTCAAGTCTTTTAGATTTTATGTGTTGCACTCAAGAGTAATTTCTTATGTCCCATCAACTCCTGTAAAGGAAATTATTATTCAGCCTGATATAGACGGAAAAAGGAGCAAGTGGATTGCTAAAATCCTTGAATTTGATATTGAGATTAAGCCTGCCAAATTGGTTAAAGGCCAAGGTTTAGCCAAGATGTTGGTTCAATCAAATTTATTAGCCTTGGGGGTACATTTCGTCAACACATGCTCAAAAAATCAACAGGCTGAATTAACTAACAAAGGTTCTCAAGTCACCCCTACATTGGCAGATTGCAGCTGGTACAAGGCCATTATATTTTTCCTACAGAAATAACAACCTCTGGATGGTATGGAAAAGAACAAGGTGAGATCCCTAAAACTCAAATCAATCAAATATTACCTTATTGATCAAGTCTTGTATTGGAAAGACCCATTGGGAGTGCTTTTGAGATGCCTAGACCCACAAGAAGCCCAAAAGATTATGTATGATTTTCATGACATTTTATGTGGGGGGCATCATTTTTGGAGAACCACGACACACAAGATTCTCAGGGCTGGTTAATTTTGGCCTAGTCTATTCACCAATGTTTGTTCCAAGATCAGAGCCTGTGTTAAGTGTCAGAAATTCTTTGGAAAGCAGTAGCTCCAGTCATTTTCATTAAAACTTGTGGCAGCTTTGGGACCCTTTCAACAATGGGGCCTAGATTTTATTGGGAAAATTCATCCTACTTATAGTGGTCAACATAGATGGATCTTGACTGCTACAAATTACTTTACTAAGTGGATAGAAGCTATCCCTACAAGGAATGCTTCCCACAAAGTGATCATTGGTTTCCTTGAGGACATTATGGCAAGGTTTGGGTGTCTGAATAGAATTGTTACTGATAATGCTGCATCTTTCAAGGCTGAACCATTGATTCAGTTCTACGAATAGTTTGGAATCACATTGGTTCACTCTACCCCTTACTACCCCCAAGGGAATGGGCTTGCAGAGTCCTCTAACAAAAGCCTTATAAAGATCATTAAAAAGATGTTAGAGGACAAAAAAAAAGCATGGGACTCAAAACTTAATTTTTCTTTGTGGGATGATAGACAAGGATGATTTTAAGGATGGAAATTTATTTTAAAATGTAGAAACCTTGGCGAATCTTACTAATCCTTGATATTCCAACTATAAATTATTGGTGATATTTTTGTAAAATTATTCAATTTGTAAGGATTTAATATAGTTTATATAAAAGTTTGGTGATTTTTAAGGTAAAATAATTTTACCCTATAGAATTTTGGCGAATAATTTTTAGAATAGCGAATATTGTTTTGGGAAAAATCATGGAAAATTAGCCCATGAGCGAAATTTAGCCCCTAAAATCATCCTTGCTGATAGAGTGACAACAAAGAGGTCCCTGGGCCTTTCTCCTTTCCAGCTAGTGTATGGAGTTGAGGCCATTTTTCCTTCTCATCTTTCCTTGTCGATGGAAAAATTCTTCCAAGATTACCAAGGGGAGTTGTATCATATGATCAGAAGGATTCAACAACTGGTTGAAGTGCAGTAGAATCGAGAGCAACTTATATATAAACCACACGATCATCAACAAAAGATTAAGTAGGCTTTCTACAGGAAAGTGAATAAAGAGGATTTTCAACTGGGTGATCTAGTGCTCAAGTGGGATGCACCAAAGCAAGATAAAGGAAAGCACGGTAAATTTGAATTTATATGGATCGGTCCCTTCAAAATTTCTAAGGTATTCTCTAATAACACTTTCAAGTTGCAGAATATGGAGGATGAAGAATTTTTTGGTGGCCCTGTCAATGGGCATTTTATGAAAAAGTACTTTGCTTGAGCCATGAGTGGATTTTCATGGCATTGTAATTATCATATTTATTTTATTTTTGTTTTAATAACTAACCCCATAGCCCTAGGATAAGGCACTGAATCTACTCATTCTTAGCAGCCCGCAGGGGGCATGCCATCCCCTGTGGAGCCAATGTTATCACACTAAGTTGCCTTGGGTCTTTAGCCTTTAGTTTCATATTTTCCTAAGCCTTTAGATTTAGATTTTTTGATTTATCCTTTTAAGATTTTGTTTGTTTAGGCCCCCTTGATAGATAAAGTGTTGAGTCATGACTTATGTTTTGATCCTCATACAAATTTTGGACTTAGGACTGTTTTGTTCATGACTTATCTTCGATTCCCTTCATGACTTGTCACTAGGATCGACTCACCCCACGAACAACTTGATTTGACATGCCATTTTCATCACTCATGCCCTCGTAGCCATGCCTTGTTGTCCTTTTTCTTACTGTCCAATCATTTTTTGAAATGAAGCGCTGCCAACTCATCAGGAGTTTCCATAGCACACTTCCTGTCCATCATTTTCTACCATGATTTATGATTACAATGATGATGTCATATCTTCCATTGTTTTCAGTGTCAGAGGTGGTTAAAATATTCTTTCAATATATTATATTTATGAGCTCTGATAACGGTTTTTGAATTTAAAAAAAAAAACTCAAATTGCTACGTTGGTGAGATCGGAAGAG
>CBVK0100670532.1:0-16061 GCA_900067695.1 Picea abies | reverse complement strand
GCTCTTCCGATCTCACTGTGGAGAGACCATATAGTTCGTGCTGCAAAAATTAAGGATAGGCTATTGAATACTCTTCTTAAACTGGACATTGTGAACAAACAGGAGAAGTCATCAATCGAAGTTTAATACATAATATTATCAAAATGCTTACAGAACTGGGGCCTTCTGTTTACTACGAAGATTTTGAGAAACCTTTTGTGGAAGAGGCGTTAACTTTCTATTCTATTGAATCTCAACAGTTTATTGAATGCTGTGATTGTAGGGACTATCTGCAGAAAGCTGAGAGAAGGCTAAATGAAGAGATAGAGAGGGTTTCACACTATCTTGATTCAAGTAACCCTCAAGAAATATTCTCTTGCAAATATACATAAAAGCAGTGAGGATTCTCAAATGATTGAGCAGGTCCTTGCGTGGCATAAACATGAAAGAAAGTCTGTTTCCCACCCTATGTCAACAGTGACAGGTGTGTCTATAAGCAACACAAACAACAAGATGGATGAATATTTGTTGATTCAGAGTTTATTATTACAAACAAACAGAGATCACCTGAATTGGAGCAACAAAATCCTGAGATGAGCCATGGCAGTATATAATTTCTAGAGATAACGCATGCAGTTGGGATGTTAGTTAAAAAAGGAGCTCAAGGTAAAGAGATTATTCAAGAAGGGAAGGGAGGTTTAATATTTTCCAGTATACAAGCTGTTGTGCGTCTTGAGGCAAATCAATACAAGAGATTGGCTAAAGAAAAACTCGTACATGTGAACAAGATAGGACCTCAAGTAACTCTCATGAGATTCAAGCAGGAAATTACTCTGTTTCCAGAAAAATGAACAAAGACCCTACAAAGGATATGCAAGAAGAATTTACTAAGCTGCCAGATGGATCATCATTGGAATTTCATTCAAGTCACAAAAGTGAAATGGAAGAAGGACACAACGCTGTTTCAGGAACCTTTGGAGACAGTTCCTGCGTCAAAAAAGCTCTGTTTTGTGGGTCTGTTAGTTGTGCACAGTAAAAGGAGCCAGTGCCAATTGTTTGCATCAAAGCTAAGCATACTGAAGCAAAGAGACACGATGGAGAAAAGATATCACTGAAAAGCATATTGCTGAAGCTGCTTTGATTCCCCACACTAAATTCTAGATAGATTTTGTATTTAAGTTGCAAAGATTCATTTGATATTTGTTTTGATTGACATAGATTAAATTTGGATTTTGTTTCTTCTAAATTAGCAAAACAGTTTTGGTTTGTTTTGATTTAAATATTTTGTTTTGTTTTAATTAGTAATCAAATATTTATTTGAATATATTTCAGTTAATATTTTTCTGTTAGTTTAAAACAGTCCTGTCCTCAAATTAGAACAGCTACAGAATCAACTGATTCTGTAGCTAGTCTACAGGAGCAGATTTTTAGCATTTTTTTAATAAAATATCCATCTAGCTTGATTTTCTTTTGTCTATTACAGGTCAATTCGAATTTACAATTGAATGGTTGAGCAGTTAGAGGATATCTCAAGGATTTATACTTGCATTTCATTTATTTAGTTTAAGAGATTTTTGGGATTAAGCCCAGATTTTGTAAAACTGTTTGCTATTTTTCACAAGGAGGTTTTACCTTGTGAAAAACTTATTTAAACTTATGATTTTGTAATAATCAAACAATTCTCAGTTGGGGAGAACAAGGATATGTGATCTTATTCAAACTGGAGCAGAATTGATGCGTTGTTATAGCTTTTGCTTCTCAATACATTGACACTTTGTTCTAAGTTTTGTATATCATTTTGGTTTCTGGTTTAGTATCACTTTGCTGTCTAAATCGAATTCAAGTGATATAATTTCTTATTATTATGAATACCTTGTTACTTCCAATTTGATAAAAGATATAACAGTTTAAGGATTCAGTTTACGAATGATAGCTTTGTCTTCTTTATGAACTGAATTATCATATATGAATTTGATGTATAGTAGGTTTTCCTCTTGCATAAATTCATAATCTGAAAACTGTATGATTTCTTTTATGTCTTGTTTGTCTTGTAATTTACTTCAGGAAGCATCATAGCTGATCCTTTGAGAGAAGCTTAAGGGCTAAACAGTGTGAATTTCTTCCTCCAACCAGCTTACGAAGCCATCATACACAGGACAAACTTGGAGCGTTTCCAGGTTAATTAATTAGATGTCTATCGTTTTAATTAATTAGTAGTTTAGTTAGATTTAGATTAGATTATTTAATTGCAGTTAGCTTTCTTTCTGGTTCATAAATACAAAAAAGACAAAAATAGATCCTTGGCTGTCTTAGGGTAGCGAACACATGAGTTTTGCTGGTTTTTATCAAATCTGTAATTTGTCCATAATGTATATTTGTGAATAAAGAATGATCATAGCTGATAATTAAGTAGTTAATTTGAGTTATTATAATCATAGTTAGTAGTTTATAGTTAGATTAGTATAGTTAAGTTAAGTTTGTTTTTATTAGTTTCTAGTTTCCTCTATTTTAGTTTGATTTCTTTTATTTAGTTAGATTAGTTTATTTTAGTTTGTTTTATTAGTTTCTAGTTTCCTTAGTTTAGATTATTTAGATCAGATCACTTTCTCTTTGGTTTCCTTATGAGACCTTAGAGCGGCCAATGGAGCCATTAAACTCGTCAGGGTGGTTCATACCAAACGGCTTGGGTTATTTAGACAACCCCGGACCGGTTCCACTCTTCCAGTTGACGAATGGACTGTTTCGCCCGTCAACACATCTCCATTCTTGGATGTGATCAGAGATATGGTCCACTGTTGTCTATTTGAAATTGGGTAGAAGCTTTATCTCACAAGTAACTGGAAATGGTTTAGGAAATCCATCGCCAGTTCGCCGAAGGAAGAATATCTTGAGCGATGGAGCTCAATGTACCATTTTGCGGCACTCCCAATGAGAGTACGTTGAAACAATCACAATTGTATAGATTCATCTTTCAATGAGTTAGATGAGCACCAAAGATGGAAGGTAGTCACATGATCTCCTGGATCTTGTTAGGCTTGGCTTTGAACTTTGGGATGTCCAAAGGCAACTTCGTCGGCATAGGAGGCCAATGCAGATCATTACAGATAGGGTCATTCAACAACATTGTCAAATCTGGCAAGTGCAAAGTCGCTAGGAAAGGTAGTTTGGGTTGTTGGTGATAACTTGGGAAAAAGGGGCCTGGAGTTTGACTGGCACCAGGTTGCCAGGAAAAGTTTGGTTGCTGGCCCGGATTCTAGTAGAAACCATGGCCCTAGCTAGCGTATGGATTTTTCGTGTGTGGAGACATCATCGATTGATTTCCAAAATAGGACATAGATGGTTGGGCATGCATTACATTTGAAGGACTTTGCGAAGGATTGCTCCATGTTGGTCCCATGGGGATAGGCATAGTAGTTTGTCCGGGATTCCATTGATTGTGGAAAGAATTACCCCAGATCGACATTCCGGATGAGGGAACGGATCCCTACCAAGAATTCTAAGGCCCTGATGCAGAAGAAGTTCCTAGGTTTTCCCCCTGTGCAAGAATAGTACCCTGCATAGGAATAGATTTTCCAAAACTGGGATTGCCCCCAGTCGAGAAGGTGGCTGATGAGAAGGTGTTGTTACCAAACGTTCCGATCAAAGAAAATGGTGTCGAACCTACTGGCATATTATGTGAAGGTGGTCCTTGACAGTATGGTCGCCAATTCTGTTGAGGGAAATCCCCTTACGGACTAGAAAATAGGGTTATCTTATGCACACAGATATGACCAAAAGAAATATACTTTCTTCCTTCATCCCCAGACTTAAACTCCATTCCTTTTTAGCAAATAAATAGTTAGACAAACATACCTTGTTTTAGATGTTTGATGTAAATCCCCCTTCATGCTTGATCACTTGTTGGAAGCTATCCTCTCTAGATTGACCTGCATACAAAAAAAGCAACAAACTACACATGCATTTTACCTAGAGACTAATGGGTTAGAGATTCAAACATACATTTACTGAATTATGAAGAACTCATATAGTGGGATGGGAAAAGAATTTCTTTATTATTAAATTTAATGAATCAACAAATTACAAATGTCGAGACCGGCCACTGCTCCATGAATCTTGATCTTGGGCTCCTCTTGAAATGTCCTCCAACTTCTTTGCTTCGTATCTCTTCTTGCACAAGGCTGGCTAAACGGTTGGGACAATGGGAATATGCAATTGGGAAGAGTTTATTTACTCTATTTCTCCTTCTCCAAATGGGACCCCTATCCCTTCTTTTATAGGCTAGAAGAAGCTAGGTATTTGGATGAACCCTCAGCCATGCATAGCCAGGAGTTTCAGTTAACTCACCCAAAGTTGTGTGTTCCTTCAACAACTTTCCTTTTTTCATGCTTTTGTCAATCCACGCGGGTTGTTTTAGGTCAGCTAGCGTGTACATGCATGCAATAATGGCATAAGATAAGGTATTATTCCAATCTTAATACCTTAAATCTACAAACATTCCCTTTCTTAATAACTTGTGTTATACTATGTGATACATCCCTCCCGATCTAATCTTATGACTTCCAACTAGAAACAGAACCATTATTGGTTTACTTATGGACTGACCCAAGTTGTGACTACATGTTTACCAACTTCCCTTCAACCATAAACCCTTCTGGATAATAGAATGAAACACAATGCATAGAGTGAACTTTACAGTCTCACCTGAGATGGCTTCTATGGGTGTCCACAGGACTCGGATCTCTGAAACATGGGATGGGATGTGTTTCTCTCTCAATGACATAGGATCTACTCAATGTTAGCCTTCAAACCTTCATTAGATCTTATTCCAAACTATTGTCACAACTATTCTAATAGGACTTCATTAACCATTATAGTTGCATGTGTTCAATGAAAAGTATTTATCTAATGTAACACAAGATTCTCATCTAAACACTAGATAATACATTCATTTAGAGATATTTTACAGATCCCACTAGTTTATTCTTAGTGCGCAGTGCTATGTCCTTTATCATTTAACATTTTCATCATAAAATTACTAAATCAAATAAAGTCAGAAACAATTCATACATAAGACACAGATATACTATGATTCACCCCCCCCTTAGGGCTACGTCCACAAAGATTTATTGCTTAGTCTCTTTATTCATATTATTGTAAGATCTAGTGTTGTGCATTGTACATTTCTTCCGCCATTACATACGATCTCCACATATAGGATCATTCTCTTCGACAATACACACTTCTAAAAAAATGGATAACAAAAACAATGACCCTATGTACCATAAAAAGTACAACCCTCGTGTCATCCTAATACATTCTACATATACAAAATTGGGACAAAACCCTTACAAAATCCCTAACCCTAAGAGGATTAGGTCTATCTACTTTCTCCTTGACTTAATCTCAGATGGTTCTCGATCCAACTGTTTCTCCAAGTCTTTGCTTTTCCACTTACCAACTGCACTGCAATAGTTTGTCCACTTAGTAACTACTTTTCTCGACGCTCCTTTTCCTTTGTTTTTGGCACTTCTTTTCCTCTATTTATATTGTTTCTTTTCCTTTATTTCTAGCATGCTCCCTTATTTTTTGGCATTGCCTCGATTCCTTCAAAACTTCCTTTATTTCTCCCCAAAATTGGACTGCACCAACAAATAGTTGGTTATCATTGATGTTGTTGGACAGTTGGTTGTCATTGATGTCAATATAAGCAGTTTTCATTGATGTCAACAGATGTGATGGGTGTATTTTGAGAATTCTCCAAAGAAGTCCCATTATGGTGTGTGTTTAAGCATGGCCCTCATAGGAAGACACTTTCAAGAAGTCTACAATAAACCCATATGTTTGGTCATGAGGCCCGAAGTTGACTAAGGAAAATGAGGTTGAAGAAGACTTCAACTGTATAAAAAACCCTCATAGATGGATAGTCATATTCATGTTGTTTCCAAAGGTAGGTGGTATGCCACATGGTTCCTCAAAGTTGAGGAATTATGAGGTCATGAAGTTGGAAGCCTCGAAGAATGGTCAAGAAGCCCCTAAATGGTTGCAATAAGTTACAAGTCATTAATTAAAGGGTAAAATGGTTATAACAAGAAAGAGCAGGTCATCCCTAATGTTAAGGAAAGAATTCACATGGATAGTGTAAATACACTTCACAAGAAGCCTCTCATTCTTACACACATAAGTTCAATAATTATCTATCTTTCAAGTGATTTTTGGTTTATCTTTTCGTAGCATATATGAGGTAGCAAAGTCTAAAGTACTGAAATCTGAGGTAGAAAAGGGAAGCAACAGAAAAGTCTGCAAACTAGATTTTTGAGATTATCTGTGGGTCACAGTGGAGCAGGGTGCAGACATTTGTGTGTCACAGTGGAACAAAGCATGGACATCTACAGGTTGACTATATACAGGTCATGGATTTGTGAAAAGGTGGAATATTTTTGATACAATATATTATGCAAAACATAAAATATCTAACAAGAAATGAAAAAATAATAATGATATATCCAGAAAAATATTAGAAGAACACCAAAATAATCACCAAGAAGAGAAACTTTATTATGATAGCAATGTTTACATGCCTCTTCGAGGGGGAAACCTCCAGCAGAGCAAAGATCTATTACAATAATCTCTAAGAAAAAATATCCAATACCTCGTACTCTTATTTATACTAGTTATACCTTCTAAGGAAACTTCTAGAGGAAGATCTTTCTAGAAGCGGAAGATTCTATCAGGTCTTCTTACATTGACTAATTCTTCTTTATTTATTAGGCCTTATTAATTAATTTAAGCCTTTATTAAATAGAAAAAATATCATATTAAATAATGCCCCATGGAAAGGGGCTAGGATCGGATCCTAACAAAAGGACTTGAAAAAATATGATATCTCTTGTTTGTTGAAGATGAAATGCACTAGGTTGATTTGTTGGTATGAGATGATATGTACCAATTCTTGTTCATGAGTAAAGGTATGTCTTTTATGTGCTAGTTTTGAGGCTTGTGTCATGGTATTTTTGATGGGAAAAATTGTCCATATTCAACATTAAGGAGATCACCCGATCAAGGCCCCAGTTAGACCCTTAACCATTTGGTGTGGTGATTCTGACTGGTTAAATGGGTCCAGTTACCCTTTTCCTAAAACTAATATAAACTAAATTTTAATCCTAATGTAAACTAATCTGACACTAAATATACCCTCTACCTGCTAATGTATGATATATCTTATTGTTATCAACAGGAAGAAGGAAATGAATTAACTACTTGCAGCATGCTTGTAAGAAGGAATCCTTAGGATTGGCTAAAATGTGGGCTCAACTAGGCCACAAGAAAGGTTACTCCTATGAAAGGGGACTTTGAGAAATGCAATGAATTAAAGTAAATGCAAAACACAATCTAATCTAATATGAAAACAACAAAACAAAATCTAATCTATCTCGATTATGAGAAGGACTAGTCCCAGTCCCAATCAAGAGAAAGATAAAAGAGAATGGAACAAAATTAAATCCTAAGGTCAAAGTGAGCTAATAAATCAAAGAACCAATTCATATGATAAATAGTTATCAAATCCCTATATGCATATACTTGGATTGAATATCACAATGATTATATTCAAGATAAAAAGGTACATTCCATGCTAAAGAAATAGTTCTCATATAATAACAATGATTAACATGAAGATATGTATGATATTAAGAAGATAGATAGATAACAACTAACATATACAAATCTTCTTGAATACAATATCCAATCTTAATTTAACTCTGACCAACTCTGTAAAGGCAGCTTGATAGTAATTTTAAATAAGCATAAATTGTTCATATTTAAATAACAATGCTAAATCAACAATCACACTCATCTGGAACAAATGATAAACAATACAAGACTGAATAATATCTTTATTCTACAATCATCACAAAACAATAGTCCCTGTTGGTGCAATTATTTGCATAATATATTACCAAACATAAATTATCAACCGGGATTCGTAATCAAAAGAGTTGATGCACTATATGTGTCGATAACAGATAGTTTCTTATGTATGATGAGTATAGTTCAATCAAGAAAACCATATAAAAACCAATACTCTGTTTTCACACTTCAAAGATAACACTCTTCACACAATTCATAAATTAGAAAGCAAAACTTGCAATCATGCACTCAAAAGATTTTTCTCAGATAATGCCTCATCCATTTACAAGCTCAAGTAGTCGAAACATGGACTTTGAATTTTTTATCTGTAGCTAATATCCTTAACAACAACTAACAAGACAATCTGGGCACACTTCAACAATACCACTACAAACTTAGAAGAGAGAAATGATAACAAAATTTCTCAAGCAAACAGTGAATCGAAAGGTTCTTTCTTAGGTGACAAATCTATTCATTAGAGGCTCATGAAATGAAGAGATGAACTTAATATCTATCTCCTAAAGAAACTCAACTAAGAAGTGGGATTCTCCATTAAATCTCATGTATGGTGAAATATGGAGATCCAACTATTCCTGCATTACCACACTTTGCAACAAATTCGAATAGTGAAATCAAACAAAATATCATGAAATCAAAATAACAAATATATGAAATGAAAATCTATGCTAACAATTTACAATAAGCTTACCAAGAGGAATCGGTGGCCCTTGCCGATGCCAACATGGAAGCTTTTAGATCAATAGATGTTAAATTCTAAGAGAGACAAAATCACTAAATTCAATATTGCATTAATCTCCAACAAGTAGGCTTACAAAAAGAGTTTTTTCATGAATCCATTCTACATCATAACAATTCTCCTTTAAGAACCATTCTTACATCATGATAATAATTCCTTTCTACTCATACCTATGAGGTATTATTTATACATAAAATCCATGGAGGAATGGATGAAACCAAAACCCCAAACTAAGAAAACAATTTTTACAATTTTAGGATCAATCCCAAAAATATGTGTTTTTTAACAATTTGGGTAGATATGAGTTAGTCCCCCACCCATATCTCTGAAACCAATTCTAATTTTGAAAAAGACCGAATATTTACTCAATTTATCATATCTTGGACAAAACCCATGTTTTAGAATTTCTATATCTAATACCATATGCATGGAAATCGAGGCACAAGTTGGCAGTTTGAGTTTTTTTTATAATTTTGGCAGAATCATTCCCCCTGAGCTAGAGGTCCACACGTGCGATCTAGGTGAATTCTGACTTAATTTTCCTCATGAAAACATCGTTCTGGACAAAACCCATGTGCCCGATTTTCCTCTAGAAGCTTTTCAAAATTTTGAATTATTTCTAGTATCAGATTAGCGCAGGTTAGTACCGGAATAGGTGGAGCCTTGGTACCAGAATAGACTGGGTACCAAATCATGTTTCTTAATATTCAAAGTGATTAGGATCATACATATTCAAACATTTAATCGAATTAACTCAATAAAACTAAACAAATCATGCTTTAATCATAAGTTACCTCTTATGCACGTGAACAAGGTCTTCGAGTGTATTATGGAGGAAACAGTCAATTAGATACACATGGACTATGTAAAATAGGTTCATATAGAAGGTAATATAGGGCATTAGAAGTGTCAAAATGGAGAATCAATATTCCCCCATGCTTAAGTCATCACATGTCCTCATGCAACAATGATCTTCAAAATTTCACAATTGATGATACTCCTCACTCGATCAAGCATTCCCTGAAGTTAAGTCTTATCCTATCCATTTTCAATAAAAGTTAGGAGAAAGGGATGGATGTGACTCTAATACGATTATAGAATACTGGCCAAGAGTTTTCATAATGACTTTGACTAATAGCCCCCCTGGCTAGATTACCTTGCAAACAAAAGTGATATAAGCATAGTTTAGATATCATTTGAAGAGAGGAACACATAAAAGAATGCATCCCAAGATGATTAAATTGTTTCTTATCCAAGTTTGTATAGATGAAGCTCTTCTTGTTTAGGTAAGGTGAATTACATATAATGAGGGTCCCACTTCTCATGCAAACTTATTTATTTTAAAGATAGAACTCTAAAGTGGATACTTGGAGGTTCTTAAGAACATCATCCGATAGATATAAAGGTCATCTCCTGGCCTTGATTTGATAGTGATTGATTCATAATGAGACCCAAGGGTTTTTGTTCAGTTTTAAGTGTTCCACTTTATGTTTTTCAACTCCCTTTACCCGGCATAGCCCCACTGCCAATAGGCCTATTCAGTACCCCGATGGGTTTACCTTAGTCCCATACAAGAATGGCCCCACTGCTAGCAGGCCTGTTCAGTATTCTGGTGGGTTTACTTGTACTTCTTGATACTTCCTTTTTATTATATTACTCAAAAGATTTAGAATAATGTATAATGTTCATTGACAGTTTTAGAGTATAAGAAAGGCAGGTGGTACGAGAGTGTTTTAGATTTATTAGGCACATAATTAATTGTTTGCAATTATCCCAAGGGTGACATCATCCACATTCAACTTAAATTTATTCAATGTATAATGGAACATCTCAGATAATGACTAAGAGGTCCCTCTAGTTAATCCTATTAGGGTTCTCATGAAATTTCATTGTGGTTTTGCAAGGGCGATCCACCACATGAGGTTTTCATCAATACCTCTCAAGAGAAACTTGTAAAGATAAACTTGGATAAGAATTTGTTGAATCAACTAGGTTAGTATTATACATAATGGTGTCACCACTTTTTAATGGATATTTCAATTAGCAATCACTTCTTCAAAATAATGAGGTAATAAGACAAGTGCACCCATTATCATATAAAGCTAAATGTAAAAAATATCTTCCTAAAGGGAGAGCAAGGATGATTCATTTAGGGTTGAGTGTAGAAATGTAGGAGGGAGATGCACATGAGAGTAAAAATAATTCAACACAAGACTTAAATAATCCTTGATAGAAAGAACATGAAGAGATTAGCCCATACCTCCAATTATCTAAAGTGAAAACAATGTTAAGCACATGACAAAGATCATATCACTTTGACATCAGTACCAGATAAGTAATGGAGTAGGTTTCTGCGGTACCAGAATAGATAGTACTGTAACAAAGTGACATGATGGATGATTTTTGTTCATTCATGGCAACAACCACTTCACAAAGGAATTCAGTGATAATATACGAGGAGATGTATATGAGGGCTTGCAAAAGTTCATGGTAAGAAGCGTGCAATAATTGAGAGTAACCATATGTTTACTGCATAATTATTCTAATTCATTTAGTAAAATGAAAAATGTTGAATTTATATGTCCTAGTACTTAAATCGAGCAGCAAAACTTGAATATATGATTAGAGCTACCAGCACCTTATTACTAGTACTGGATCACCTGAGTACTAGATGGACGCAGGGTTGTGCTTCAGTACCGGAATAGCACAGAGGCAAACATTGTTTGTAGTACCAGATGAATGCAATTTTGCATTACCGGAATAGAATGGTACTGGAATTCTGGAAATGACTATCAAATCCTATCACTGAACATGTTGATTTGGCCTCGCCAACAGAAGTTGCAAAAGAATATGAAGGTTTCAGCAACCACTCCCCCATGCCTAAGGTTTTGCATGACCTCATGCAAACAATGTGAGATGCTAAAAAAAAGGGGTTGCTCAGAGAGTTGTGAACACCTGCTAAAGACAAACCAATAGAACTAATTAAAACTCGATTTTTATTCATGCTTAAAAACATAAAATTTAGGGAAAATGTCAAAAGTTGAATTATTAGCTATGAATAAAATGACTTTAGTTTCAACTTCTATTAACAAGATCATTGAATTGATCATCCTTGTGAAATTGTGGTCTTAAAATAGATAGGTAATGATAAAGCACAAATGCATCATTTTTAACAACATAAGGAAAAAGAAGAATTTTGAAGAAATAGGTCATGAAGCACTCCCTTAAGTGTTATCTTCCATTGACAAGGATTCCTTCTTCGCTTTTGAAACCCTTCTAGTATCATGTGTGCATTCAGAGGATGAAGAGATTCCCTTCTCATAAGATTCCAAACAAAATTATCATAACTTTTAGAAAGAAAACTACTATAGGTACAAAAAATCTTAAACTGATTTCTTTATTAGCTTTTGACATTCCCATCTATGAAAAATATGAAAGATAGGTTGCATTGTACTTATGTGCAACATTTATTTATTTATTTACCTATCCTACTCTAATTGAACAAAATAAAATGTCATTCAAGTATAGGAATACTTCCAGTGAAGCCATGTGTGTAACATGGTTAGAAATATATCCATACTCAGGTTTAAAAGATAAATTTTAATGCATAACAGAGTATGAAGGACCAGCTACTTTGATGATGGGATCAAGCAATAAATAAAAGAGTGGTGTGACCTAATAACTAATTGAAACCATATTTCAATAGGATCATTATATTCTTGTTTCTCTTCTTTGTTTATGTCACATCGAATGTCCTCTTCTACCATGCAATGCAGATTATCCTCTTCAAGATGATTGGTCTTTGGAGTACATACAAGATCTGCTGAGAGGCATGCTAAGGATTCCTCAATCTCAAGTTCCACTGGTTGCTCTCCATTGAATTCTATCCATGATTCTTTATTCCCTTCAACAAATTGACAAGAGGAATCTGATGAGACTTTTAACTCTTCATGTGGAGAGACAACTAGATTCTTGACTGCTGTGAAGATATACTCTTCCTGAAAGGAAAATATCCCAATTGCTTATAGAATGTGAGAAAGTTCTTGGAGGAACATTCTTCAAGCTCTTGATCATCCTTGAATTACTCTAGCTAGTTGATGATACCTATTTCACAACACAGATTAGTACTCGGGGGGGTCTTACAGCACCCCAAACATGATTTATCATTAAATATCTAAATTTTAAAACTATTTGCAAAAGAAAAACACACCAAACATGAACTCCTTGCATTACTGGGACCCTATTGTCACCAGGTTATTGGTTCACACAAGTTAGCTCATCATAAAGAAAACTAAATTTGCATAAATAAAAACACACTTGCATCAAAAGAAGAGAGGACAACCTAACTTTGGAGAAACCCCACCAAAGTGGATGCATGGGCTCTTCCCGCACGTCTTACCATCTTCTCTCTTCCCTTAGGTCATTCATAAAACCAATCCAAAACCATTAAAGCAATCTGATTCAAATACTACCTATTACTGTTTACAACTCCCTGGCAATGACACCAAAATGTTGGTGCAATTATTTGCATAATGTATTACCAAACATAAATTATCAACTGGGATTCATAATCAAAAGAGTTGATGCACTATATGTGTCGATAACAGATAGGTTCCTATGTCTGATGAGTATAGTTCAATCAAGAAAACCATATAAAAACCAATACTCTGTTTTCACACTTCAAAGATAACACTCTTCACACAATTCATAAATTAGAAAGAAAAACTTGCAATCATGCACTCAAAAGATTTTGCTCAGATAATGCCTTGTCCATTTACAAGCTCATGAAGTGGAAAGATGGACTTTGAATCTGTTATCTGTAGCTAATATCCTTAACAAGAACTAACAAGAAAATCTAGGCACACTTCAACAATACCACTACAAAATTAGAAGAGAGAAATGATAACAAAACTTCTCAAGCAAACAGTGAATCGAAAGGTTCTTTCTTAGGTGACAAATATGTTCATTAGAGGCTCATGAAATGAAGAGATGAACTTAAGATCTATCTCCTGGAGCAACTAAACTAACAAGTGGGATTCTCCATTAAATCTCATGTATGGTGAAATATGGAGATCCAATTGTTCATGCATTACCACACTTTGCAACAAATTTGAATAGTGAAATCAAACAAAATATCATGAAATCAAAATAACAAATATATGAAATAAAAATCTACACTAACAATTTACAATAAGCTTACCAAGTGGAATCGGTGGCCCTTGCCGATGCCAACATGGAAGCTTTTAGATCACTAGATGTTAACTTCTAAGAGAGACAAAATCACTGAATTCAATCTTGCATTAATCTCCAACAAGTAGGCTTACAAAAAGAGTCTTTTCATGAATCCATTCTACATCATAACAATTCTCCTTTAAGAACCATTCTTACATCATGATAATAATTCCTTTCTACTTAGACCTATGAGTTCTTATTTATACATAAAATCCATGGAGGAATGGATGAAACCGAATCCCCAAACTAAGAAAACAATTTTTATAATTTTAGGATAAATCCCAAAAATCTGTGGTTTTTAACAATTTGGGCAGATTCGAGTTAGTATCCCACCCATATCTCCCAAACCAATTCTAATTTTGAAAAATCGCTTTCTTTTCAGTCAATTTATCATATTCTGGACAAAACCCATGTTTTAGAATTTTTAGATCTGATACCATATGCATGGAAATCGAAGCACAAGTTGGTAGTTTCATTTTTTTTTATAATTTTGGCAAAATCATTCCCCCTGAGATGGAGGCCCACACATGCGGGATGAGTGAATTATGACTCACATTTCCTCATGAAAAAATCGTTCTATACAAAACCCATTTGTCTGATTGTCCTCTAAAAGTTTTCCAAAATTTTGAATTATTTCTAGTACCGGATTAGCGCAGGTTGGTACTGGAATAGGTGGAGCCTTGGTACCAAAATAGACTGGGTACCAAATCATGCTGCTTAAGAGTCAAAGTGATTAGGATCATACATAATCAAACATTTAATCGAATTAACTCAATAAAACTAAACAAATCATGCTTTAATCATAAGTTACCTCTTATGCACGTGAACAAGGTCATAGAGTGTATTATGGAGAAAACAAACAATTAGATACACATGGAATATGTAAAATAGGTTTAGATAGAAGGTAATATAGGTAATTAGAAGTGTCAAAATGGAGACTCAGTAGTTCCCATAATGAATATAGATTCAAAATCTCAATGTGATCTGGTCCGAAAGACAACCTCCTTCTACAAAAACAAGTTTCCCTTACAACAACACTGTAAAGAGTTTTCTTTCTTGCAAAATTGGAATCCCCTTATACCCAAGTTCTTCATACTCTATTTATATTGTATAGAATTCAAATATTAAAAAAATCGTTTAATAATTAATAAAATTAGTCTCCTTATCCTCTTATGAGATCTGATATCCTATGCCTAATAAGGACCTTGAAGATTGGTGCCATATGTTGCCTAATAAAATTACACCAAAGTCGATCTTGCATAGAAATTTGACACCTGAAAATGAGAAAAAATAAATTGAATCAATACTAATTATCTTTTAAAAGAATGTCTACAGAATCTACAATTCTATAGCTATTTTAAATAAGCTACATTAAATCTAAAAATAAATAAAACTTAATTCAGTTACAACTACACTACACTAATGTGAAAAATTAAATAAACCAAGATCTAATAGAACTAAAAAAAAATGATGATAAATATTGTCTAATGAGCTCATGGAATCTTTATTCTGGTAAATTGGTGAAGTTATTTTCTCCATGAAACTCCTGATGGGAAGACTCGAGTGTTGTGGGTGGGAAATCCCTCCTACGGACTAGCACTAAGGGTTTTATCATGCATGCAGAAATGACCTAAAGATTCTTACTTTTTACCATCATCCCATGCCTAGACCCCCATTACTCATATGTAAATACAAGGCTCAATAGATTAAGTTGATGTACCTTATTCTTTGTGTTTGATGTCGATCCCCTTTTGCGCTTGGTGGTTCTTTGACTGCAACTCTCCTCCCAATGTTGACCTGCATTCACTAAAGACAAACAAAGAACTCCACATGCATTTGATCTATGAACTAATAGGTTTGATATTTAATCAATCATACAATCAATATTCCAATAATGACAATCTCATATGGCGGGACGGGAAAATAAATTATTTTATTAACTTCACAATGATACCTTACAATGATAAAGTCGACCACTGCTCCTCGATCCTGGTCCTGGGCTCTTATTCCATTATCTTCCAACTACTTTGCTCTATACTTCTCTTTGCACAAGGATGGCTAAAGGTTGGGACAAAGGGAATTCTTAATTGGGTATAGTTTCTTTACTATGATTCTCCTCCTTTCAAATGGGACCCCTAACCCTCCTTTTGTAGGCTAGAAGAAGCTAGTGTTAGAAAAACAGGACCGC
>CBVK0100670531.1:0-16061 GCA_900067695.1 Picea abies | reverse complement strand
TCTCTCTCTCTCTCTCTCTCTCTCTCGTTGGGTTCCCTACATTGGGGCTTTCCCTAGCATTTGCCTAAATTTCTGTGAGTTATGGGTTGCTGTCCATTGTGTATTTCTGCTGCATATTTTGCTTAACAATGTGTATTTCTTCTTATTGAAATTTCTGAATGAGGATATGCATTTCTGAAATTTAAGAAGACAATTATCTCTATGTTGCTAAGTGTTTGACGAAATGTGTGAATGAAATATTTCTGATTTTGTCATTAAAAATCTACATAAACAAAGCAAAATATGATCCTCTTTATATGTGAAGGGAAAAACAAAAATGAGTTGATAAAGAACAACATAAGTTCATGAAGAAATCTCATAAGATGATACCTAGTCATTCCCTTCATATTTCTATCAATAGGATCCTCCCCAGTGGAGTCTCTAATGTGGAGTCGCCAGGTAGATGATTACAGTCAATTTATGTATCCCTCTCTTGTCTACCATCAAGAGTTGGATCTATGTCATTCTTCCCAGGGAGCTCTTCAATCTGCTCAAATCCGTCCTCGACAACGGTGCCATTTATGTTAGCACTAGGAATCACCCTCAGATTGTAATAATGATAAGACCAGTACCCATCAATTTATACAGTAAATGTAAATGAGTTTTAAGGGGGTGAAATGGATAAGACTCGAGATAATAACGTTCCAACTCAGAAAATCTTGGCTGGCATGCACAAGCAATTGAGGTCTTGTATCAAATTTAGTTAGTAAGTTGGAGTAAAGGTGAATAGGAGGAAGACTTTGATGAGTAAGTGTAGAGGTCTGCTATGGACATCAAGTCTTCCAACAGCCTAAGGAGGAAAAAACTCAAACATAAGATTCTCTTGAATTCAAATTTTCAAGGAAACCGGAAGACATTAAAACAACACTATAATCAAACATTCATCATAATACAGTTACAACAATCCATGTTAATCAATCAATCATGAACTCTCTCAGTATCAGAGGCAAATAAGATGGAAGAAGAAAACTGACTTAGATTAATCAAGAAGCCTCAAATCAAGTTACATAACTAGAGAACCAATGTTCTTCATCAAAATATTACAATAAGGGAGCCTAGCTAAACCATCGACGATTACAAAATATCAGAATGACTCCTATATAACAAATATTCGCCACTACTAGCAGAGGCATGCTCGAGCTTCTCATCCAATGCCATACATCTGTGTCTTCTCGGTCAGATTACACATGCAGTCTCCTCTGCACATGCCTTCCCCTGTCAGAGGCAAGCTTTGCTCTGCCAGTCCTTTCCGACTTTCCATTTATGTGTTGGACGAGGTTTCAACTACCACCTCACTTCATTAACTACCTTTTCTCAGGATTGAAACACAGCTTAATGCCCAGGGGGTGACCACACGCTGCTCTAGGATAGGATGCTATATAAACACGTGATTGCAGGGCTGCTCAAAGGTGGTTTGGGTTCACACTTCTTTTGAGCCCGCGATCCACTACCTTTTGCCACATATTACTTTTTCCAAACCATGGCTTCAATTGTGGGACCACTCAAGAAAATTATCAACCGAGCACGTCCCGTCCCCGCAATGTACTGTGGTCGTCGATCTTGTGATCTTGAGCGAGGATTTATGATCAACGGCTCAAATCTTCCCTCTTTAGATCAATGGATCATATCTTCCCTTTTCGAATCGACGACCAAGGTCTTCTTTGGGACTTCGGGCTTCGACCTTTCTCATGTGCAATTCACGAAGTCCCTTTTATTCACGATTAATTAAATATTAAACATACTTAATATATTGTTAATCAGTCGCATTTTGGGAAATTGGAGAATTATCACTCATCTCACCCAAAATAACCCGAAGCATGGAGTCCCAGAAGTATTAAGCACTTAAGTGTGATTAAATTAACATCAAAACAAAGGTTAACGATATAAATTGGTTTTCGCATTTTTGCTTTTCGGGATTTTTCAAAAACATTTCATTCGAAGTCTCGGTTTCGAATCGTCGATATTTAGTAGTATTTATTATAGATTAATGAAATATATTGTAGTGTAAGACACATATCTCCAGTAATACTCTCCTCATTAAGGCAAATCAATTTATCGCTCATAGAAGCACGGTCTAATTAAGGTAGGCTGAAGGTGAATAAAGGTTTCTAATTCAAATTTCTTTCTCACTTTCAACAAATTAGCAAGTTGTATCTGAGAAATCTTACGCCTTCTTTTCTGTAACAACTCCTCGCTTTTTATCACAAGTATCATGGTACCCAGGAAAATGCAGAAAAAGAGTGATGACGCCAGTGAAAGTTCAAATCCGAACTCGGATGTTCTATCTGATACCACACCACATGTTGTAGATTCGGTCAGGTCCTGGATGCATATTTTTGAAGTCTTGGAGCATGAGGTTAGGAATTGCCCAGAAGACTTTGGAAATGAAAGGACTGATAAGACTGAAAATAAACTCAGAGATATAGCAGAGGTTGAGCTCCATAAAATAGCTACACGGTCGAATCTCATGCCATACAATGACTTGATAAACTGGGATCTGATGAACACCGATGTACAAACCAGGAGCATCACGAACCATCAAAAGGTCATTCTTGGCTCATTTAGGCCAGAACACATTCAAGTAATGTACAAGATATCCCATGTTTCTAAATATATTTATAATGCCGAATTCATAGAAGAGTTTCAACGAAAGGAGTGTATAGAATTTGACCAAACCTATCCAGATATAATCAAAGGATGGTGGGGAATTCAAGCAAAATTTAGAGCTGATACCCATGGCGTTTATGCCATAGCATCGTTAAATGAATATATAGTCTATATAGAAATGATGTAGCCGAGGGTTACACTTTCAACTGGGGTAAGATTCTATCAGATAACCTAACCAAGGATATTGTTGAGTACCAAATGGAAAAGTCAAACGGCCAACCAGTGTCTTTTTATATGGCAGTGTATGTCATGGACACTATCTATTATATGACCCTTTTCCCATTGATGAATTGGAGTTGGAATCCAACCTGTGCAGAACCCATCCATTTCTATCACTCTCAACTATGGGAAGAAAAAGAAAAAACATTTCTTTTATGAAATTTGCCACTATGTAGTGATTCCTGTGCACCAAATATTGTATGGATACCCACCCCCTCGGATTTTGGAGCAAATCATGGGAAACCTCAAGACAGTTGCAGATTGGTTTATCAAAGAGAATTTATCCTATGTCAGAGTCTTCAAATGTTCAATTCCCCCTCATGTTCTCCCAAAATTTCTCCCTGACAGACTGGTATTGAGAGAAGTGGCATACCAGATAATAACAGGAGGCATCAGTAAAGAGTTAAAAGCAACTCAGAATAAATTCTAGCCAACCTTTCCTATACAGATTGGGAGGTTTTCACTGCTAAATTTTTGTCATTCCAAGAGCTACAACACTTGAAGACATTAAACTGGTAGATGTTGAACTCATAAGGCATGATCCATATCAAATTGTGGGAAATCATCTAGCTCATTGCAATATGAAAACATATGAGCATGAAGACTTCCCCTATGATGACATATTTAAAGGAATCAGAGCCTATGAAGAGATATTAGACAAAGTCCAGGTGTTACCCCCTGATCTATAGGCCATCTTCCTTGATTTCCAAAAGCACAGACGGGTTGGGTTGCCCAAGATACTTCAGGGAAAATTGATAACCCCTCTTTCAGAACAAGAAAGTATACCTCCAGGTTTTGGAACAAAGTCTCTGAATAAAGAGACTATAGAGGAAGACCCAAATAATCCTGAAGTGTCTTCACAAAAATAATAAACTTAGTAGACAGAGCATCCAGGGTCTGAAACAGATTCTAAGTCCGAGACACCTTTAAAACTGAATCAAGTGGCTTCTCCTTTATCATCCACTATTCCTGCCGATACCCCCAAAACAATAGAAGGAACACAATTCACTGAGTTAGGCAGTCCTATTACAACATTGACTCCTTTACAATCAACTTTTGGGACTCCCCATCTTGAAGTTATGTACATAAGCGATCTTACCCCAATCTCTATTAAAGAAATACCTTCCTCGGACTTCTTTTTCAGTAGGAAGAGGAAAGTTGTAGTGAAACAAGAAATACACCTGAAAGAAGGTACATTGGTCAAAAAGCACATGATACTTGTGAATGGACAAAATCTAGAAGAGGAAGACTTTGCCACAGAGGTAGCAGGCTCTTTGGGAGATTTCTCTACGACCAACTTGTTTTCAGTTGATAATTTGAAAGCAATATTGAAACAAAGGAATCAAATGATAGCCCAGTTGCAAAGCCAAATAAGAAGCACAGAGAAAAATATTAGAGACGAGATAAATAAAGGACTGGAACATGCCAGAGCTGCTGACAAACAGGAGATTCAACTACTCAAGTCTACTTTAGATGAGATGTGTAAGAAGATGCAATCCAGTCAAGGGCAAGTCATCAAGCAAGAGGAATTACTAAAGCAGTTGCACGATAAATTGAGTTTTACTGAAAGCCAGATGGTAAATATAATGATATTACAAGCCTAGGCATTGGAAGTGCACCATAGGCTAGAGGTAGAACAACAAAGCTTGTTTTCTAAAGTAGAGATCATTCAAAACCATTTTCCAGATGTAAGTCAATCATTGGAGAGTATTGCTTTCAAAGAAAAAGAATCTACAGTAGCACAGGCCGCTTTCCAAAAGACAGTCGTATTTTCAGCTAAAGAAGAGGTACCAGTAACTCCTAAATTAACTGTCGCTGAAAAGATCAGGGGTGATATCATGCTGAAGGTATGGGAGGCCAATATTTTTGAAAGTAGGAAAATGGCCAAAGAGATAAGGGAAGAATGTGAAGAGACTTTCAATTTGTTAGATAAAAAATTGCTAGACATTGGATAGGGAAACTGCCCTGGACTACTTGATAGATCAATGTTATGAGACATCAACTGAACCTAAAAGAGAGCTTAAATGAGGCCCAAGTTGAAATTTCGCAGTTGATACAGGTCAATGTTGCACAAATGGACAAATGGTCGGTGAAGCCAAGCTTACAGTTACAATCAGTAAAATTTGAGGATAAAATGATTAAGGACAGGTTGCCGAAAATTCAGAAGAAGTTGTATCTGTTGAAGCAAAGGATGCGTCAGATCCTTCACAAAGATTAACACAGTTTATAAGGAGGTGTGTCGAGTGTTTTGAGCCAAGTGAAGCAACTTCTTCAAAGAAATGATGAAACGATACATGCTGCCCATTATACCGGTGTATGTAAGAAGATAGGAAATAAACCAGTGGAATGGTTCTAGTCTTTATTTTTTGTAACCATTAAATATCTAGGAGTAAGAAAAGTTCCAACCATCTAGGTTTGAGAACATTTGTATAAATATAATTTCAAAAGACTCAGAGAAGGATTTTTTTTGGCCAATTGTAGCAGAGAAATTTCTCCTTTACTAGAATTAATGACAATGCAAAATGAAGATTCCATATTCCGTCAACCCTGAGTTATGTGTTCTTCTACACTTTCATGTTCAACATCATTTCTTACATATCTTTAATGAATGTTTAACTACAATTTAGTACAACATCTACTGTGGTTATTTGTTATTTAGTCATCTAATTGTTTTACATATTTTCCTCTGTGTTTTCTATCAGTGGACACAAGACCTCTGAATTATTTAGATCATCATATTTTATGCTTCATTAAAGGTTTCTTGTCTAATTTCTTCTTTTGTTACAAAGTGAGATTCTTCCACAATTGATTCCTCATGTTGTTTAAAAAACTTTGTGTAATCTTTCATCACATACATTATTTTCGATTTAACTTAGGAACGGGAAAAAACCTCTGAAATTGTTACATTATTAATAAAAATTTGGGAACTTCTCTCATATAATCTAAAATAGAAACAACAAACCTCGAAAACCAAATAACAGATCTTCTAAAGTTTCTTTTTCTTCATGACTGTACCTGCTGCAAGACAACCCAACATTGAACCCAGGCTCACAGATCAGACCAACATTTCTTTAACGTTGTTTAATACTATCTTAGAAACTGCCACCACCCGGGTTGAACTTGAACGTTCATGGGCAGTCGTTGAACAGGACATAAGCATCCATGAACGTTTTGAATCTAGACAAAGACAACTTAGAAATAAGCCATAGCTTCTTTCCTAAAGAACTGTTTTTCTCTTTATATATTTTAAACCCTCTTTACTTTTTCGGATGCCTAGACTCCATACTTTAAAGCCTTAAGTATAAACTCTGGAACAACATGTTTTTGGCGCCGCTGCCAAGGAACGAAGAAACGAAGTTATTTTTCCCTAGGAAGAACAACATTGATAATTTCTTTCTTTGATGGTGAACAAAGATTGAAATACTTTATAAGGGTATTTTCATCTTTCACTTGGCGACTCCATGATTAATAAGCTGGATTTTAACCGAAAGAATACCAGAAATAATCCAGACAATAAGCATACTTCACCTTTATCCGATCCAGAAAAAATTTTGAAGTCAAGAAGATACCTTAAACAAACTGCTTCATGGACAAGTAAGATTTATCAACCTTAATTTACATAGTCAAATACTAAGGATCTACTCGAAAAGTCGAATGCCCCACTCCTTTGCAGAAAATCACCCATTGATAGAATTGAAATCCTAGAGCCTGGTTTGGTCTTACCCGAATTTAAAGCTGAGACTTTTTAAACTGTTTCTTTTACCAATAAAGGTTAAATATCTATCTCACTTCCCACCTCAATTGATGTTTCTTCACCTCCCGAAGTTCAGTTTCCAATATCTCAGAACTCAGAAGAATATACTGTTTACCTTGACTCGACTCCTGTTGGTTCTCCTGTATATTCTCCCCGTGAGTCCGAAGAAACCAGTCCCCATTTTCCAAGTCCCTCTTTTTCAAGTGTCTTGTTCCTTGACAATCAGTTTCCGGAAGCCATCGCACCCTTTCCAGACACAACCGAAGGGTTGCCACACCCCTTTAAAAGTCCGCCTTATAATCTCCAGGTTCCATCTCCTAAATTTTCAATGGCTGCGAACAAAGCAGGTGGTGCCATAGGTGAAGGAGGAGGAGGAGTCAGTCATGAACCACCTCCCCCTACTAGGATTTTTTCTAAGGTAGCCTCTAGATACACCCCTCTAGTACTCCTAGTTCCCCTCCATGACCTACCTGAAAATTATATAAAAATCTACCAAAATTCACTAGGAAGGGAGACTTGACTGTGGTCGAACACATCAATTTCTTTGATCAATTCGTTGACATCCTTGGTCTTGAACATGAGGATGTTTATTTGAGACTCTTAGTTCAAACCTTTGAAGGACAGGTGAGAACCTGGTTCCAAGGTCTAGCAGTGGGATCAATAGGATCACACGATGAGTTGGAAAATTCTTTTATCATACAATGGGGAGAAATGAAAGATCACCTCTACTATCTAACCGAGTTTGGGGCTCTAAGAAAGAAAAATTCAGAATCAGTTCTCGAGTTTACCCAAAGGTTTAATAAATTGTATAATAAAATTCTAGTTGAGGTTAAACCTTCTCAACCTGCAGCGAAAGTAACTTTTGTTGGGGCTTTTGATCCTGATTTAGCTTTGTTGTTGAGGGAAAGGAGATCTATAGATCTCACTAAAATGCAGGATGATGCTTTAGAAATTGAGTCAAACATGATGGCATCAGGAAAGTTAAAAAGAAATTTGAAACGGGAAATAAGGAAACCAGACGATACAGAGACCAAGCGAGATCCTCTAGATCTGGGAGGTCTTCGGAAGACAATATGGATGATATGGCAAGAATAATTAATAAATTGTCGAATAAGATCTCAAGAATGGAATTGGATCAATTAAAAAATGATCATTTCACTAGTAAGGAATTCAGAAGGAATCCTAACCCTCAAACCCAACAAAGACAAATTAAGAATGAGGACCAAAAGATTCAAGCCCCCTTCAAAAATGAAAATTTTGTAGGAGGAGAAGACATGAAAGATTTTGAGGAGTTAGAAGAAGACACAGGTAATCTTGGTGGTGATTGTCAACAACCTTATTTGACAAGACAAGATTATGAAAAATCCTTAAATATAGAATACAGATATGAAAATAACAAGAACAAGGATATTACAGAAGATTCAACTTATCAAGGAATTACTGATGATATAATGGCCGAACTCCACCCAAAGTACAATCTAAGGCCTAGAAACAGGAATATCATAACCACCCCAGTAAAGAAAATCCTGCCAAGGGGGGAAACAGACGAGCCAGCTTCAAAAGCTGCTGAAAAGTAGATTGTTAAAATCAAGACTGTTAACACATAGTCTACCAAGACAAAGACAACAGAAACACCAACCAACAACACAGGAAAAGTAGAGTCTCCTGTGGTTGAAACAAAAATCTCACAAAAAAAAAAAACTGAAAAGAAAGGAATAGAAGCCCAAACCACCGAATTTGATAAGACTACAAGAAGTTTCAGTCTAGAAAACGAAATTAATAAAATCAAAATCCCTATTCCTTTGGTCGAACCAGCAAAAAACCCTACATACAGGAAACAAATTGATAAATTTTTTAGATACTAAAAGTCAGGCTAATGTTATAAACTTGGAAGACGATAAACCGAATATAATCTTTGGTCCACGCTTTGAAGGTGCCAGAGATATCATCGTTCCTTTTTATATTACCTTAATTGTACACGATAGTCTGCTTCACAACTGCATGTTAGATTTGGGAGCCTCTCACAATGTGATGCCCAAAGGTATTATGGATATATTGGGTCTTGAAATCACTCTACCATACAGAGACTTATATTCGTTCGATTCGAGAAAAGTAAAATGTGTGGGTATGATAAAAGATCTAGTCGTTAATCTTGATCAGGTTCCTGTGAAAAGCGTTCTGATGGATGTAGTTGTCGCTGACATACCCCCAAAGTATGGCATGTTGTTATCCAGGTCTTGGGGCACTAAGCTTGGAGGATCCCTTCAATTGGATATGACATATGCCACAATCCCAATCTTCAGAGGACAGTTCACACGCTTATATAGAGAGATGAGGTTGGCGTTCATGGTAAGTGATCCGTTGAAACCAGAGAACTACCATGTTTATATTGCTGATCAGGATTTAGGGAATTGTATTCTATCTATCGATGATGATATTGATGTATGTATAGAAGAAAGGTTGTACAAAAAAAGAAAAAGAAAAAGAATAAAAAATAAATAAAGATGTATATAGTTCCAGAGTTTGGAAAATGTATTTTGATGGTGCTTCATCTTGTGAAGGAGCAGGGGCTGGAGTGTTGTTTGTGGCACCCAATGACAAATTCATTATACCTTTTTATTATAGATTACAGTGGGACATAGATTATACTAACAATGTATATGAATATGAGGCTTTAGTTCTAGGATTAGAAGCTGCTAGAAAATTGAAAATTAAGAACTTAGAAGTCTACAGTGATGTTGAACTGATCATTAAACAAATTAATCGTCAATACCAGGCTAAGCAACCAAGGTTGAGATCTTATAGGAATTGTTCCTGGGATCTAATTGAGAAATTTTTCTCATCGATTAATGTTCATTACATCCCTAGGACTGAAAATCAATGGGCAGATTCATTGGCTAAAGCGGCTTCAACCTTTGCGCCTCCAACGGTTTTCAAACTTAAATACCATATAGAAATGAGACATAGAACTTCCATACCGAATAACATACAGCATTGGCAGGTTTTTGAGGATGATGAACAGATCATGAAATTTTTAGAAATGGTAGATGATTTTGCTGAAACACACGTCGACCAAGAAAACCAGAATGATCCCGCTTGGATCATGCAAGAGGGGGACGATCCCCAAGAGTTTCAAGATAATATTGCTAATCATTGTATGCTTATTTTGAAAAATAATCAAATCCCCAAAGGCATGATACCCTTAGAGAGGTTATTTAATCATGATGATATCTTTGTGAAGTCCACTTTACAGCCTCAGCCAGAAGAGGTTGAATATTTTGATATAGGTACCAAAGAAAATCCTAGGTTGGTAAAAATATCTAAGTACCTGCCTCTTGAAATAAAAAGTAAGTATGCTGAGTTTCTTAGACAATATAAAGACATTTTTGCTTGGTCCTATGACGAATTGAGAACTTATGACACTACTATAATGGAACACAAAATTCCTCTGAAATAAGGTGTCAAACGTTTTAGGGAAAAACTCAAATAGATTAACCCTATATTACTGCCAGTGATAGAGAAAGAAGTGAAAAAACTTTTGGAGCCCAAAATCATTGTCCCACTAAGGTACTCCGAGTGGGTAGTTAATTTAGTCCCAGTAAGAAAGAAAAACAGAAAAATCAGACTGTGTGTAGATTTTAGAAATTTAAATTGATCGTCACTTAAAGACAATTATCCATTACCTAAGATGGATCACGTTTTAGAGAAAGTAGTTGGAGCTAACAAAATGTCTATGATTGATGGTTTTTCAGGCTACAGCCAAATTGCAATCCATCAAGATGATAAAGAAAAAACCGTGTTCACTACCCCTTGGGGTACCTTTATGTATGACAAAATGCCTTTTGGTTTAATGAATGCAGGAGCAACTTTCCAACGAGCTATGGACATCGCCTTTGTCGGTGAAAGAGATAAGTTTTTTTTTATTTACCTTGATGATCTAATTGTTTTTTCTAAATCTGATGCAGAACATCTAATACACCTCAAGCAAACTTTCGAAAAGTGTCGCAAATTTGGTTTGTCTCTTAATCCTAAGAAATCTCATTTCGCAATGCAAGAAGGTAAACTCTTGGGACATATAGTATCTAGGGATGGAATTAAAATCGACCCGAAAAGGATTGAAGCAATAGATACTATTAATATTCCCATGAATAGGAAATAAATTCAGTCATTTTTAGGGAAAATAATTTTTTTGAGAAGATTCATTCCAAATTTTGTTGAAATCGTAAAGTTGATTATAGATATGCTTAAAAAAGACAGTGAGGTAAAGTGGACAAACGAGGCTAAGGAATCATTTGAACGCATTAAAAATGTCATAGGTGAAGCACCAATACTGGCAAGTCCTGATTATTTGAAAGAGTTTTTTATTTTTTCATTTACTTCTGAGCATAGTACTATTGCAGATGTATTGTTACAGAAAAATGACGAGGGTTTTGAGAAGCCCATTGCATTTTTTACTAAAAGTCTCAGAGACGCTGAGCTAAAATACGACATATTGGAAAAACAAGCCTATGCAATGGTGAAAGCTCTCAAATCTTTCAGAACTTATGTACTGCATTCAAAGATCATTGCTTATGTGCCTACCCATTCTGTTAAGGATATATTGGTTCAACCCGACAGTGATGGAAGAAGAGGCAGATGGTTAGCCAAAATTCAGGAGTTCGACCTGGAAGTTAAACCAACTAAACTTATCAAAGGTCAGGGTTTGGCTAAATTGTTGGCTGAATCAAATTTAAAATCCCTCGGAATAAATCATCTGCAGGAGAACAAAGGATTTTTAGAGATAGATGAACTCGATGTAACTGTGCCCACAACTGAAATTCTAGAAAAAAACTCTTCTTCAGTTTGGTACCGCGACATTGTTTCTTATTTATTGACCCTCTAATGTCCCAGTGAACTAACATCATCTAAAGCTAGGACATTGAAATTACACACTGTAAAATATTGTATTATAGATGGTCAATTGTATTGGCAAGATCCCCTAGGTTTCTTGCTGAGTTGCTTAGTAGAATACGAAACAGAAAAGGTTATAGACGAATTTCATGAAGGAGTGTGTGGAGGACACCATGCTTGGAGAGAAACCTCTTATAAAATCCTAAGAGTCGGATATTATTGGCTGAAATTATTCATTGATGTAAATACTAAAGTCCAAACTTGTAATCCTTGTCAGTTGTTTATAGGCAAGCAGAAAGTCTCGGCATTACCTTTAGTGCCAGTTAAAACTGAAGCTCCATTTAAGCAATGGGGTCTTGATTTTATTGGATAAATTCATCCACACTCGAGCACTCAACACAAATGAATTCTGATCACAACAAACTATTTCACTAAATGGGTGGAAGCTATTCCTATGCGAAACACAACTGACGCAGTAGTGATCAACTTTCTAGAGGAGAATATCCTATCAAGATTTAACTGTCCCCGAAAAATAGTGACTGATAATCCATAGGCCTTCAAGTCCATGGCCATGATAAGCTTTTGCAAAAAATATAATATTGTGCTAGGACACTCCATGACCTATTATCCATAGGGACATGGATTAGCTGAGTCATCTAACAAAAGCCTAGTCACTATAATTAAGAAAGCATGGCATGTGCATTTAAAGTATGCTTTGTGGGCTAACAGGATAGGCACAAAACGATCAATCAGAATGTCTCCATTTCATATGGTATATGGTACCGATGTCATTTTACCAATAAATATAGCACTGCCGGTAATGAAACTCTAGCAGGACTCAAATGAAGAGCCAAATGACATTACTAGGAGGATAAACCAACTAATTGAAGTTCATTAAAATAGGGCCGAAGTAGATGAAAAACTACAGAGGTAACAAGATAATATGAAAGCCTTATTTGACCAAAAATCTAGAGACAGAGAATTCCTCCTTGGTGATTTGGTCCTAAAATGGGAAGCCAAGAAGGAAGATGTTGGTAAACATGGTAAGTTTGACCAGATCTGGTGTGGCACGTACAAATTATAGCCTCTAAGGGAAAGAATGCATTTCTATTAGAAAACCTTGACGGAAAGATTCTTACTGCCCCTATCAACGGGTGATACCTTAAGCACTTTATGCAATAATATGTTTCTGAACTCTCATTGTACATACCGGTTTGTTTTCATGTTTTGTTTATAGTTATCTTTCTTTGGGTAAGTTTTTTATTTTTACTGTAAATACAAAAGGTCAACTTTAAACGAATATATATATATATATATATATATATATATATATATATATATATATATATATATATATACACACACACACACACACACACACACTAGTTATAAGTCTTAACATTTAAGCGTTAACATTTCATGGTCATAGGGTTATATTTTAAAGGGATGGATAATGGTTATGGTTATAATGTCTACTTGTTGGTAGTGGTAAATTTTAAGGATAAAATTTTATGAAGGATAATGGTTATAGTTATAAGAGATATGTATTGGAATTAATAAGGTTTAGGGATTAGAGTTATAAAATGATATGTATTAGGAACAATATGTGATGTAATTAATAAAATTGGATTCATTAGCAAGATCTATAACCATTTATTATTCCTTCTCCATCCTAAGGAATAAGGATTACAATGAAAGCTTGTCATAACTACTATTTAAGATTTTCGAAAACAATTAATTTTATAAAAAACAAAAAAAATTAGAAAAAAACAACTAATTTTAATAAATTCTTGCATGATTATAAAATTGACCAACAACTAAGAACTAACTAGAGAAAACAATGTTTTAAGTGTACCATCATTACACATTGAAGAATTTTAAATTGTGTTCTCTTATGCATCATTACATGAAAACATTTGAAATACGTTTAGAGTAGTTATGTGGAGTCTTGTACAAATAAATGCCTCGCGTGGAATTTGGTGGCCCACCCCAAGTTTTTTTTAGGTTACATTTGGAGGCTAGAAAACTACATTTGAACGGTTGATGCACTAGTTGACAGAAAACTGCATTTGAACGGTCGATACACTAGTTTCTTTAAACGCAGCGACAAATGGGGATAGTTATAGATTTAGTGCACAGAATAGTTGCCACGTCTTATTCAGAGAGGCACTTTTGGATCGAATTATAAGTAATTGAGATCAACTGTTTTTGGGTTTTAAATCAACGGGAAAGTGTACCTACAAATTTTTGCGTCCGCGTTATCAGTTAGAGTGTCTCAAAAGTGAGGGAACTTAATGACGGAATTTTTTCTTTCATTTGAGGTGAAGTAATTTTAATCTTGCAAAGTTTTTAAAATTTAAATTGATCGAAAGGAAAACACCAATAAACTTTATTGGAAAAACACCAGTAAACCATTTAATAAGCGTGCAATCTCCCTTCTGGACTTTACCTAGATTGGACAAATCGAATGTTTTGCGGGATTTACAGATATAGTCGCCTGAGATTTAGAAAGTAAACGCGACTGAGATTTACAAAGTAAAGTCGCCTGAGATCTAAAATAAGCTTACGATTTCTCATCTAGGGTATATTTCATGAATTATTTATCCAAGTTGGGATCGTGATTATTCTAGATCTTGGTCTATATAGAATGATTGTGTCTAGAGGTGCACCATAATTTAAATTATGGAAAGATTTAAAAAAAAATTATGGAAAGATTTAAAAAAAAATGGTTTAATTAAAAGTTCAATTCAAAAAGTTGGTTTTATTAATAAAAACAAAAAATAGTTAGGTAAGCCTATCTTATTAGTGGTCAGAATTTGACGAAAGGTTAAATGTTTGCATCTCTAAAAATTTGATCCTTTAAAAACATTAAATCTAGATTAAAATGAATCTATATGAAGATTATTTTAGAGGTACATAAAAATGTGAATATAGATGATACAGACTATCCCTAACTATAACTATAAAATACCATATCCACATGTGGAAAATGGAAACAAATTCTTGACCTAATTGATTCTATTATTTGCATCTCTATGTATGGTTATTCAATTAATGCAATATGCTTATGTTAATAACTCATATTAAAATTGTATAAAGATACCTTAAGGGTATGTTGGATTTTGGTCTAAAGATGGAAGCCACCATGATCCTATGTGATAACCAAAATTGTATAAAGATGATGGAGAACCTTGCCTTCCATGATGAGTTGAAGCACATAGAGATCACATATCTCTTCATTCATCATATGTTTCTAAGAGGAGCTATAAAACTCCAATATATTGAAACAGATGAACAAGTTGCATATGTGTTAACCAATCCTCTGTCTCGTGTAAAGTTTGAGCACTTTCGAGACAAGCTTGGTATAGTCCGAAAGGAACTACCTCAAAATGCGAAGTAGTACTAATGATACTGTGGTATCCTGATCAGTAGTGGTAGCTCCATTATGAATTTTATAATCCTAGGGAATCTTATGATTCTTGGGTAGATCCTGAAGGTCCGGTAAGGATGGTGTGTCAAAGTACCACATGGTAGCTCCGTTAGGATTTTTATAATCCTCGGGAATATTATGATTCCTGGGAAACTCCTTAGGGACTGTCAGAGTACCACAAAATGATGATGTGCTAGCTTAATTGATGTGATGATGTGCCATCTTAATTTTTTTGATGATGTGCCAACTTAATTACTCTGATGATGTGTCCGCTTAATTGTTGTGATCATGTGCAATCTTAATTTTTATGATGATGTGACAACTTAATTGTTGTGATGATGTACCATCTTAATTTTTGTGATGATGTGCCAACCTCGTGTTGTGATGATGTGCCATCTTGATTGTTGTGATGCCAGCCTCTTGTTGATGACATGTGAACCTCATGCTGTGATGATGTTCCAGCCTTGTTCTGTGGCGATGTGCCAGCTTAATTGTTGTAATGCTAGCCTCATGTTGATGGCATGCCAACGTCATGCTGTGATGATGTGAGAGCCTCATGTTTTGATGGTGTTCCAACCTCGTGTTGTGATGATGTGCTAGCCTCATGCTATGATGATGTGTCAACCTTGTGTTGTGATGATGTGTTTCCAGCTTTGTGGTGTGATGCCAGCCTCGTGTTGAACACTCTCAGCCTAGTGCTGATGTTGATGATACTCCAACCTTTGTGTTGTAATATTGTTGTTGTTTTTGTTTCTCCAACCTTAGTGTTGTGATACTGCTATTGTTTATGTTGTATCGGCCTTGTTCAGTTATTGATGATGATGGTGTATTAATGTTATACTAATCCATGTTGATGCACATGATGATGATGCCACTTCCTCTTCTTGCTAAAGATAATGATGATGATGCCACTTCAGCTTCTTACTAAAGATGATGATGATGATGTCACTTCAAATTCTTGTTGAAGATGATGATGATGATGCCACTTTGTTAAGAACCAAACATCAATATAGCATAGAAAAACCTCAAGAAAAGTACTCAACGCCTTGAAAAAGAGATAAT
>CBVK0100670530.1:0-16062 GCA_900067695.1 Picea abies | reverse complement strand
TCAGTTCATCATCAATATATTATTGCATCATAAACATTAACATCCATTAGATCACAATGAAAAATAATAAACACATCCACATAATACATAGTACACCAATATTTATGTGGAAACCCAATGCGGGAGAAAACCATAGAATTATTTTCTTATATTTCAAGAATTACATCCAGGGAAGCACCAACTTCCAATTAAATGGCTCCAACTGGAAGGAGGCTCCAACCCCCTAGTTTTTGAGGCTCCAACCTGAAGCAAGCTCCAACTCCCTAATTCTCTAGCTCCAACCAGAAGGAGGCTACAACCCCCTGGGTTCTCCAGATACAACCGGAAGGTGGTTACAGCCACCTAGTTCTCAGGCTCCAACCTAAAGGAATCTCTAACTCCATGATTCCCCAACACCAACCAAAAGGAGGCTACAACCCCCTTTACTTTCCCCGTTCAACCACCCTAAAATATAAGTGTCAAATAAATGATGAAACCACTGACACACTATCACTGTGAAATATACCATTGTAAACCTGTACCAATCTATGCCAACAACCTGTAACCAACCTGTGCCAATAATCTATAGTCAACCTGTACCAATAATATGTAATAGACTTGTACCAATAACCTATACCAACACATACCATCAAACTGTACCAATAATATCCTCAATAGATCAGATATGATAACATAGATCTCATACCCAATATAACAGGAATATCACTAAAACCATGTTCATCTATGTCTCTCTAGTCATGTGCATACAATCATAATCATGTGTATCAAATTCTCACATGGACTAGAAATCAAAACCTCACTGTTATGCAGCCTCAAGCTAAACCAACAACTTCAGAAACACATCACAACCAAAAACCCTCAACCATGTACCAATAAATATAAGGTATACCTCAACACTCAACCCAACAAGATGTACCAATAATAAATACCAAACATATCAACACTGTATTTTTGTAGATATATCTTGTACAGTAAGTTCCATACAACCAACAACCTCTCTAGGAAAAATCCTCAATCTCCCATAACCATATCTCATGTAGACAATGATATCCAACTACTCATAAGAATATGGCATACCTTTTGAACCTGTAGATAGATCTGTTTTACCTAATCACTATA
The DNA here is from genome assembly GCA_900067695.1 of Picea abies. NCBI lineage: Eukaryota > Viridiplantae > Streptophyta > Pinopsida > Pinales > Pinaceae > Picea > Picea abies. The sequence goes on along the minus strand of CBVK0100670530.1, from coordinate 14,943 downwards.
GACCTTCTTGGGAACTTGATTTCAGACTCTAGGGACCTAACACCTACATCTACTCAAGTTTTCATGACCTTTTCAGATGTACACAACTTTCCCTTATACAACCCGCGTATGTACACGCCTTCCTCCATTGCAGCCCACGTACACCTCAGAGATTAGGGTTTTTCTGAAACTCTGAAACTTTGACCATCAACCCTCCTTTGCTACCTAAAACTTGTGTAATTTCATATGTATCAACGAGTACCTGCAATAAAACTTTCACAAAATAATATATATTCAATGTGCTCAATTGGTGCTAATAAGAGACCCTTTCTCTCTTATTTATACTCTCCAAGTAGCTTCCACTAAGGCTTATCTTCTAACTATTTTACCTAACTTCCTTATTTTAGGGATAACCAACTTCTAACTAATTTGTCCTCTTATAATCACTTTATCCACAAGTAGTAATCTCACCACTTCTAGTTGCAACTAATTTTGTTTTAATTACTTTCTTTTGGAAACAACTTAACTCATGATTAACTCCTAGTTACAACCACTTTGACTAGTAAACTTCTTCTAGGACATTCTAGAATAATTTGACTTCTTGGACCTTCTAGGGGCTTCTAGATAACTCATGAGTGTCCTCCAACTTCACTAAGACATATTTCCTCAACCATGAGGAACTATGTGACGTACCACATATCACCAAAAATAACACGACATGTACTATTCATCTAGAATAGTATCTCCTACAAATTTACTAATCTTCATTACATTATTACTCAACCAAAATTGGTTTCCTTACCCATACCTCTGGAGCTAATGGAATGTACTACTGGATATACTCAAGGGTGTCATTCTACTCGCCTGCAATGCATCAGTCAACTTTAAGTGCCAATTCCGTTGGTTCGTGTCTATAGTTTTCTTCAAAATATGAATGAGTGTCTTATTTGTGGATTTTGTGAGACCATTTCCTTGTGGATAATAGTTTGATGATTACCCCATAATAATTTCATATTCTCCACAAAATTATGTAAAATTTGAACTGATGAAAATTGAAACATTATCAGTGATAAATTTATCTAGGACACCGAATCTTGACAAAATATTATCTTTGAGTAACTTAATTAGCTCTTCAGAATCAACCTTTTTTAATGCCAATTCCTCTAGCCACTTTGTAAAATAATCTGTAGCGGTTAGAATATACATGTGTCCCTTGATTGACCTTGGATTTATCAGCCCAACAAAATTAAGTCCCCATTGAGAGAAGGGTTTTTCTACCATTATGGATTGTAACAACATTGTGGATCTCTTCATTTTCCCTGAAAATTGTTGGCATGATACAGATTTCCTTATTATGGCATATGAGTCTATTAAAATTGATGGCCAATAAAATTTATATCTTATTATCTTGTGGGCAGTTGCAGTAGGTGGAAAATGTCCACCACATATTCCTTCATGGAATTCTTTCATTAGTTCTTGGGCCTTGTCTTCATCAACACATCTCAGTAATATGCCATCATAGTTCCTTCTGAACAATATATAAGCAATTAGCACATATTGATTTTCCTTCATATTCAATTTTGTTCGCTCTTTAGGGATCATGGTAGCTAGAAACTTCCTGGACCCCAAATAGAATACAATGTCTTTGTACCATTCTGAATTAGCCAATGGTTATCCTACTGAAATTGAAATCATTCCATCCACATAATCACTATTTGTGATGACCTTACATAAAAATTGTCCTTTGATAGCCTTTAAAGGTTTAATTTCAATATCGTACTCTTGGATCTTTTCTAGCCAGTTGGCCCATTTTCCTTATCTCAATTTTTTATTCAAAAACATCTTCACTGGCGATGATGGAACATAAGCAATGACATGGGAATTTAGTATGTATGTCTAAAAGTGTGCCACTTCTTTCACAAGATCCAGGGCTTTCTTTTCCAACTTTGAATATCTCAATTCATAATCATGAAGGGGTTTTCTCATGAAACTAATTGGGAGTTCTTCTCCCTTGGTATTCTTCTGAGTAAGAACACATGCAATGATTGTTTCTGTAGCGAACGAGTAGATGATGAAATCCCTTTGAAAATATGGAATAATGAGGAATAGAGCTGTGGTGATTTCTCTTTTGATATTATTAAAATATTCTTGAGTATTTGTTGTCCATTCAAACCTCTACTCCTTTTTCAACAAGAAATTGATCGGCTTCACAATACTTGCATAATCACGAACAAATCTTCACACAAAATTGGTCTTGCCGAAAAAAATTTGAAATCCTTTCTTAGATGATGGGGGGTTGAGTTAATTTATTCATTTAGCTCTTTTTGGATCTATATAAATACATTCCTTGCACAAAATATGACCCAATAGTTTCACTTGAGTTACAATGAATAGGCATTTATTTGGATTTAGAGAGACACCATATAATCTACATCTATCAAAAACTTTTCTCAACTGATGAATATGATCACCCCTTGTTATTCAATGAATTTTAAAGTCATCTTGATAATATTCCATGAATTTTCTTATCAACCCACTAAATGCATGATCCATGGCCCTCTGGAACATCTTGACCTTTCTTGTTTCTTACACCTTTGGATTTGAAATTTCTTCCAGGATCTTCTTAGCATGATCATATTTCGTTAAAAGAGGCTTAGATTGTATACAATATTTAGGGACAACAGACATGGGATTGTCTTCATCATCATCATCATCATTCAACAAAAAAATTTCCAATTGTTCATCATTCTCAAACACCTGTAAATATTCTATGTTATCAAATACAGAAGGTAGAAATTCTCTTTCTACTTGAAAATATGTTTTTCTTTGTATATCATTTGGGTTTGACAATGAGGATGGCAAGGCCAATGAATCTACCTTTTGATTCTTGTCCCTTGTAATGAAGGAAATGTTGAAAGAACTAAAAAATTACATCAATTCATTGACTCTTTTGAAATATAAATTGAGTCTTTCCTTATTGATTTTATACTTCTGGGTAAACTGATTAATCACCAACTCAAAGTCGTCAGTCACAATTAGATGTTCTATCTTCATTTCTTGTCTGAGAATCATCCCCTAAATCAAATCTTCATATTCTACCTCATTATTGGTACATGCAAATTCAAGTCTGATAGCATGTGGATGCATAATATTTTCTAGACTTATAAGGACAATTCCAAGTCCACTCCAAGAGCTTGAACAAGCTCCATTGAATGGAATCCTCCAATAACCTTTAAATGGATACTCTTGATTCTCTGTGTCTTGCACTTGCTCTAGGATTTCACTATGTTCCATGTCTAGGATGGCATAATTTCAAATCCCCACGTCTATATAATCTTCCATTAACTCATTGTATTTGTTTTTGAAGGATAAGGGTTTCATGGGTTCACGGGGCACCTTAATAATTGCTCCTTCTTTGCCTGGAATCATCATGCAGCTTCCATCATTCATTATATATTCCCCGATCATGGATGACCAATCTCTCCCCAACACAACTCAATCTGACAGAGGAATTTCTACCACAATAATATTGAAAACTGTAATAATATGGGTGGGCATCATGATCCATGCATAAAATTCCTTGATTTCTCCATCGGCTGGCACTTTTCTAGAATCAATCACATATATAATTTCACCCGTCTCATAATATTTGGTACAACTCATGCCCAGTGCCTCCATGACTGCTAGTGGCATGATATTATTGGTCGCGCTAGTGTCAACTAAATAATTATGAAGTGCAACATCATGATTTTCAATTGAAATGTAAAAGGGAAGAATTTCACCTCTCAACTTGGAAGTTGACTGGTTTTGTCTTTGTTTCAAATTGGTAACAACAACTTCTTCTTTTTCAGATGGATCATCCAACAATCTCAAGATTTTTTCCCTTTTTTGGGGAATCTTCACCATTTCCATAAAAGGTAGAGTTGTCCTTAATTTTCTTAATTCCTCTACAACATTGTATGTCATCTTACTGGAGTTTTCCATTAGGTGATGATTCTCATTTCCAACATTATCTATTGTTTTCTCACCCACTCTTTTCTCATTCATTTTCTCTTTATATTTTTGGTTTTCTTTTTCAGAGGCATTCTTATTCTTATATCTATTTACAAATCCTCTTGTCTAGGTGACATTTTCTTGCGAGTTAGGGTCATTGTCACCTTCTTAAAATATATACCTAGACGTCTCACATCCATCCATCTACACAGTTTTGGAATTTTCATCAAGTGAATAATGGTTTTCTTGTTCAACCATTTTCTCATGATATACATCATCTAGAACAACTGCATTGGGAGTAGGATTCCTGGGAATTCTTGGTCTTTGCCGATTATCCATGTTTTCAAACCTCACTCTGTTTTCTTGAGGAGGGTTCCTTATTTTCCCTGGGACTGACATTCTCATATTTTCACATAATTACCCCCCCTTCTTAGTATCGTTATCTCATTCTGCATTTTCTTTATAGTTCTATTCATTTGTGCAATTTTCATTATTTTCTTAGTTTCCTGTGCCGTTATAGGGTCTACCTTTACATCTGGTATGGTTCCCTTGAAAAATCCTCCTCCAATTGTTTGGTTTTGAGTCGGTTGTGGCTTGAATTCTTTATTCTTTCTTGTACTGGAGGCTCCTTTATTATCAATACTTAATCCTCCCATCTTCTTTTTTACCTTTCCTATTATAATGTCGAGGTCAAAACCTATTTCAATCATAATTTCTTCCATCTCAGTGGCTTTATTCATTGCCTCCTCCAATGTATCCATTTGGGATGTTCTGATAACATATTTCACATTCGGCAGCATTGCATTCTTACAACAACCGAGTACGGCTGGGTCATTCGATTTTTTGTCTTCTGGAATCTTAGTCAATGTTTTATTGAACCTGAGATTAAAATCCCATATTCTTTCATTCTTCCTCAAAGCAATCTAGGTGAAATCAGTGAGAAGGGTATGATAAGTAATTGGAGAGGAGAACATAGTCAAGAACATGGCTTCAAGGTCATTAAATGAGAGAATTGATCTACTGGGTAATTTCATATACCATTCATACTCTCTTCCTGATAAAGTTTGTAGAAATAACCTTAACATGACATCATCGTACTCAACATGGTGAAAATCACAAACATCAAGAAATAAGTGAAGGTGCCTCTTTGCATCAATTGTCTCGTCTCTAGAAAATTCCTTTAGAGTACCCTTAGGGAGAATAGGGATATCATGTTGCTCACCTAGAAGATTCAAAGGGGAATCTCTTATTATTCTTCTATTTTTAAACATTAGGTTTTCTTGATTTCTTACAGTATCTCTTCCACCTCCTTGTCTTTCCTCATGATGTTCGTCTCACGATTGTTCGTTTATTTCTTCCATATCTCGAGAGATTCCAGGAATATTATTTTCACTTCTTAGAATAAAGAGTTGCTTGATTTTACTTCTGGTAATGGGTCCCTTGTAGTCATCCAACTTCAATCCCTACCTTGTTCTTGTGTTGCTCTAGATAGCCTTTGGTTTCTTCGGTCCTGTTGCTCATCTCTCCTCTATCTTCAGAGGATTTCTCTTTCTTCTTCTTGGACTGATATCTTCCAGGACCTTTCTAACTCTTCTAGGATCTTAGCTGTTGTTATTAACAAATTGTATAGCTGATGTAAGATGCTTTGTTGATTTTTCAATCCAATTTCCAAGTGGGGATGATTAGATTGGGGAAAGTCATATATTTTTAAAAAATCCTAGATTGGGTTCCAAATTTCATTTCACTCCCGAGTATGGTCACCAAAAATGTTGGCACTTGAATCCATTAGGGCCGAAATGGCAACCTCATGAGGATGTAAATCCCCTTGTGTTTTTATAGATGTGGTATTCCTCTTTAATATTTTCTTATGCCTTTAAAATTTCAGAATATGGGACTTTGCAGAAGTTCGTCATGGTAATCAAATAAATATAAAGATTGAAAGAAGATGAAAGGAAAATGTTTCTTTTTATTTTTTTTTGTTAAGAGAAATTTCTTGGGAAAGGACCAAGAACCACACACTTCACACATTTAAAGCAAATAAGCAAAATTTACTCACATCCATCATAACTTAAAATAAAGAATTACGATCACATAAAAATAAAAAGAAGATGATCTGCATGCATAAGACAACTTTAACAGAGTGGACACATGGGCAGCTCAAATAAAGATAATGATAGACTAATATCAAATACTTTATACTCAAAACTCAGAGTTACAAAGAACAGTTGAAACTGATCCCAAAATAGCTCTCTTGAAATTTCTAAAAAATATATAGCCTGTTATATATTCTTTGAAATTTAAAATGCGTTTTTCTTAAAGATTGGGATTGGAAATCCCATGGACCATAAAGAAAATATACACAAGAATTCATCTTGTAGAAGGAGGATGATGGGCAATAAAATAACAACAAGACCTAGAAAGAAGAAAAGAGAATTTACCAGACTTTGGTTAACCTTTCTATTCAAAGAAGTGGAGTAATTGGATGAAGGAAATGATAAAGAAATAAATATTTGATTAGCATAAACTTACTATGATGGTCTCTCGTATTTTTCACTTGCTTGTTGGTGTCCTTTTATTGTCTTCATTAACGGTTACAGGAACTGTCTCAACTGTTTCTTACCCCTCGGTGGTCAATTTGTCGATCTCTTTCTTAAATCATTCTTCAATATAATTTTTCATTGGTGCCACGTTGATCTCATGTCAGATTTTGATGTTGAACAACTCTCCCTCCAGGTCTTGTAAATCAATGGAAATATTGTGAAATGTTTCTTCAATGTCCTTATTTTTTATGAAGTAGTCCGCTAGACAATTTTTTAGGTCATCCTCATCATATTCAAGTATACCATAGAACTTTTCAACTGCCAACCCTTTAAAAATCTCAACTTGTTCGTCAAACTATGGCTTTGTTAGGAACAACAAGTTGAGGATTAATTTGGGGTCTTGTACTTCATTAGTGCTTCTAGTTAGGTCTACCTCCATGATCCTTTTGAATAGTTATTCCCTCCTTGATATAGATTGGTTTCACGCTTGAACAATAATATTCAAGTTTTTTATATTTTCTTTCCATCATGTGTTCAACTGTTTTATCTAACTTGGAGAGGGAACATCCTCCTCTCTTCTCCTTAGTTCTGTCATGTTGGAAAGTTTGTTTCCAAAGGGTACTAAAACATCAAGGTAAAAAACTTCTTCATTATTCAGGTCATATTTCAAATACTCATGGAAGGCATGCACCCTCGAGCCAAAAGAAGCAATGCTTTTCAAAATTTCCCATGCCTTTGTGATCAATGCCATTCTTTTCTTAATGTTTCTTTTTACATAGCTTCTGGATGATGTAAGTAGGCTTGAAGATCCTTTAAATTTAGTAGTGGTTGTGGTGTGTCTGACTATTGTTAAAGGAATGGAAAGAGGTGGAAGAGGAATTAAAGCGTCTTCCAGTTCCTTGATCCTTTCTTTCAATTTCATGTTTTCATCTTCAAGACCACCAATGGAGTCATCCAGAGCATCCTCGGTTTCCCTATGAATTTTAGAAATCTGGGAAGGCCATATATCTCTTAGGTCAACCTCTAAATGAGATTTCCATTTCTTATTCTTCACATCGCCTTTTTCAATAATCAATTTCTTGTATTCCCTGTCAAAGACAACACTCTGAAAAGTAAATGACTCTTCTTCATTGAAGGTCTCATTATCAATGATTTCCAATGATGAATTATGATGGGCCATGTTCCCTGGTTGATCAATGATGGGAAAAAATTTCTCGATATCCTCCTCGAACTCCATGTATTCAAGAGAGAAGCTATTGATGTCACTTTCTATGTGGTGGTCTTCTTTCTATTGCACAATGTTTTTCCTCTTTTTTCTTAGAGGAATCTTGTGCGAGCTCTCAATTTTTCATGGAGGGGGATTCTTTTCTCCTCCGCCACTGGAACTAGTGTTGGTAAAGTTTCTATATGGGTGGTTCATTGAAGCATTTCTCTGAGATGTGGTAGTTTTAGGAGTAACAGTTGGGGATTGGGCACTCTTCTCATTGAGACCCTTTCCTTTCTTATTGTAAAAATCATTAGTACTAACTACCATTTCCAAGTCACCAACATTGTGAGCAGGAGCACCTAATTTATTATCCTCTTCTTCACTCAGAACAATATGAATAAATGAATTTTTGAATCCTACTACCAGCATAGGTTCCAAGAAAATTCCATTAGGGTCAAACCACTTTATATTTTCAACATATTTCAGATTCGCTTTGTGGAAGTAGTTCACAAATTCATCCATTTTGTTTATATTCCTGAATATAAGTCTCCTATTTTCCAAGGAAAGCGTATGAATTGATTTTTTTGTTTCTCATGGAAACACTGCAGCCATAAAATATACTTCCTCGCTACTTTTGTGATAAACATTTTATCAGATACATGGCATGGAAGAAAAGAGGTATTTTCCTTGGAGCCGAAAATCCTGATGACATTATGATTTTCCATCTGCTCGAACGTCCCCTTTTTATCCAAGAATATTTTCTCCTGGTCAAATATTCTGTGGGTATCGTTACCAAACAAAAGTCCTTTAAAAATTGAAACAAAAGTATTGTAAAATTCATAAAAATGTAAAGAATCCTTCTGTCTCCACAATGCTTGGTACAAGAAGGTAACTGGATCAAGTTCAAAGTTCACCCTCTTACATATAGACAATTTTGGAAATTGACAACAATATGTTATCAAAAACACCAAATAAGAAGCCATGAACAATTTCTTGTCTTTTTTGTACTGTGACAATTGGGATGATATTTCAATAGAAATCAATCTTCCCCAATTGAAAATAGCTTGTTCCTTAACTGTAAAATATAAAATATAAATAATCATTCGGGAAATAGTGGTGTTTCTTTCTTGTCCTGTTAGCCTAGTAAACAACCAAGTAATTTACTGAAATAGATTTTTAAATGAGTCGACCTAAATCCTGGTAATATCTTCTGGGACAGCTGCGGGATTCTCCAAGAACTCAAGAAATAGATCTAGGCCATCGTCATTCCTTTTCAGTAAATCCATGCAATCCTCTCCTTTGAAGGTAAGCGTTGGCTCAAGGAGTTTCAACATCTTACGAAATATTTGTGGTGAAAGAGAGATGGGGGAATGATCCTGGAGTTGTATGATCCAACGAATCAGTATGTATTTCTCAATGCACCAAGCAACGAATACCTTGCAGTCAAAAACCTCAGGGACACACCCTGCACGAGCAATTATTTATGTCCATATAAATTATTTTTTAGTAGAGGGAGATGAATAGTAAGAAGATGCTCTGGACCACTAAAAGTTCTGGTCTTCATGCCCAAAAAGATTCAAAGTATCACTGTAGAACTGTTGTCGAGATGATGTTTCCATAGGTTGATGGGAGCGTTCCTTTAACAAGATAAAATTTGAAATGAGCTCTTGAGAGAGATAACAATAATATAATATTTTGACAAATCATGCTTTAATGTGGTTTAACATGAAATATCCTCAAGCCCTTTGCTTATGAATGATGATCTTTGCGGAACCTGCATGATGCGTTATTAGCATTAAACCATACTAAATGCATATTGGGAAAATCACGAAGGTGGCGTGGATGGACGAGAGCAATTAGGATTTGAGAAATTTTGTGAACTCGCCAACTCAGGAACCCGCGGCTTAGAATGATTGAAAATAGGATAAGTGTTGTAATATGGTCAGCCAGACTCAATATAGGAGAAAAAAGATACTTAGGATCTTATTACCCGCGACAAGTCTGAGTGTCATAATGTAGATCACAGATCTTTTGGTGCAAAATGGATATCATGGAACTTGGAATATGAATGTTTGAACCCGTGAACCCGCGGTTGGAAAAATGGTTAAGTATATAATAACACGATGGTTAGTTGTACTCAGGATATGGGAGTATGGATGGAGGTGAATATCCGTGAGTCTGACAACCCGCGAACCCACCTTTTTTGAAAAATGGTTAAGTATAATAACTATAAAGGGAAAAGAGAGGGGAGAAAATAAAAGGGGAATCCGGGTAAGTATAGAAGAGGGAAAATAAATGGAAAAAATAAGTTGGGAAACTAGAAAGGGGAGGGAAAATGCAGAAGCAGGAATTGGTCTCAACAACACATAAATAATTTTTTTTTCCATTCTTTATATATATATTTTTAATTTAAATTCATTCCCCATATTTTACGCAAGCACGAAGTTAGGGTTTTCACCTTAAGTTGTCAAGAAATTGTGTTTCATCTGTCGGATCAGTTTTTTAGGTGCACAAGGAATATGTTTTTTTAATACAAACTCCATAAACCAAAAAAACAAGGAACTTGGTCTATAGTTCTCAACAAATGACAAGGGCATGGTGTCCCCGTTGGAGTCAATGTTAGTATTGGATTTGATATAGTCATTAGTTTTTATATTGACCGATATTATGAGGATGAAATTCAAGAAAAAGAGGTCGAAAGGGAGATTATAGGGCTCATGGATCAAAGAGGAAAATCATATGGTCGAAAATCCCATAAAGTTTTACAACAAAAAATCAAGCCCTAAGGGCCTGGGGCTGAGTTTCAAATGCCTAGATGCTTATCAGATCATTAAGGGAGCTAATCACATCCAAAATAATCTTAATCCCTCATCCAAATAGAATCATAGCATAAGACTAAGGATTAAGGGACAAACGATGAAGGTGTGGGGCTAGTTATTTAACGACAACAAGCGAGCCTAATCAATGGTTGGGATGTATGTCGCACCAGAAATATGTTCGAGAGTTAATGCAACATTGAGGTGTGAAGAAATTTTTAAGGAACTACGTGAAAAAGAACGGATGGTGTCACATGGTAGGATACCAAAAATTAAAACCACTCCCCTATAGGCACGACAATGGTATTTTGGTCCTACCACGTATCAGTCCATTCATGTAGTGCCACCTAGAGCTAGCATAGTAGTCCACCTAGACATCAAGGAAGCCAATGAGGACTTGACAAGTCAACGACACATATTTTCAAGCCTTTCAAGGATCACCACATATAATGAAAAATCCCACCATTATTTTGGCTTCCATATCAAGCGTAGTATCACATATGTCGGGTCCTTGAGGACACTTCAATGCCTACATGGACCAATTTGAGGTTTCCATGTATTGATGAGTCTATGGTGATCTCATCATGATTTCATCCAACATTCATGTGTTTTCCCCGAAATTGAAAAGGATCCAAACCATTGGGAAAAGGATACATTTTTCAAATAGAGGCACGAGAGAGAATGTCTCAGGAAAGTGGAGAATTAATTGACGTCCTCCCACATCACTTAGAAAATATGTTATGTTTAATAAGACGTCTAGCCTAATGTACACATCATTTCATTCATCATCATTCTGCTACCTAAAATTGACATAGGCCAGCAAATAAGCATCACCTTGACATGTGCATTCATGTGAGCCCAAGATCTTCATAGATGATACCAAGTGTGACAAATCATTACCTCTTATTAGATGTCTGTGCAAACATGTGTCAAACTCTGATAAGATAAAACCATGGATATCACGAGCCACCAATTTGTGAGTAATTTGGTTTCTAAAGGTGAGTTACTTGGATGCTAGGTGTTTCATATGATGACCCACTTGTGTCGACCCTTCGCTCAAGAGTGGATGATGAACCATATTGGTTGTAGATGTTGGGAGAGTGTGTTCTATGCTTATTTAAGAGAGGAATGTACTTCTCTGGTATCATTAGCTTGATCTTGAGGATGAAATGGAATTCAAAAATCTATTCTAATCTAAAATGGCCAATCCAATCGGTGGACTCGAAAATATTGAAGAAAAGGTTTCAAGGGATTGGATGATTGTACCTTAAGTTATTGGGTGCTTTTAGTTGGAAGGAAACATTCATCCTATCATATCGACATCTAAGGTAAAAGTTTCACGATGCCATAATGGGAATCAATTGAACCATCCAGAAATACTAAAATAAAGTCTCAATTGGACTACAATAATACACCCAACAACAATATCAACAAGGCTCGTCTAGTGGTAGAAATTGGTTTCTTCCCAATAAAATCAGGTAAAATTGGCTGGAATGTTGGGAACGGTTAGAAAATCAAACATGGTTTCAATATCCTAGAAATTTGTTATCAGTTTTCAAGAAGAACTACTCATCCAAACAAGTGGTTTTATCTCAAGAAGAAGCATCTATAAGTCAATGGAGGGAGCTCATTTTTAGGGTCAACACTTTGGGGAATTTAAGAGTATCTTATACCTAAATTGTTTGATCAATATCCCCTCAAACACAAAAAAAAATTCAATGTTGTGGGATTTAAGAGATTCATCCCCTGTGTTATAATTCAATCTATGTTTCTTTGCTGTGTATGTCTCTTATAAAATACATCCCTCTCATCCCATGAATTCTTGTATCAGATTCCCATTAATAGAATCTCAAACAACAAGTTTTATGACATGTTCAATGTAACTGCGTGTTGTCTAGATTATGATATTGAAGTGATTTCCTTTGAATGTATGACCACTTATTGTCATTTTTCTTGTATTTAATGATGTGCAAAGGGTATCTCCATGGATTTAAAAATATGAAAACTTTTATTGTTTGATGCATGATTTAATGATCAAGTACAGTTGTTAGAATTGTTGAAATCTTAATTTCTCAACACGCTATTCTTTCCATAAATTGTTAAATTCACCTTAAAGATTCCTCACATGTTTATTTTGTATTTATTTTAAATCCATCCCTTCTCAAATAAAACTCAAATTGTCTGAATCATTGTAGAAAAATTCCTTTTTAAGTTGAATGTTTTGATATTTGGTCTGGTATTTTTTGAGGGTCGAGAGTTCTATAAAAGAGAGAGAAAAAATTATCCACAATTTTTCATAATTTTGTTTGTTACAAGAATGACTTTAAGGCTTTCTCTGAGTCTTAGCCTCCGGGATGCCTTGACATAGTTCCATTGACAACTTCGAACATCTTGAGGGACAAGAATATATAACTTGTTTTATGTTGTTGTCAAAGATGTCAGGGAGAGATAGAGGTAGAACATACTATAATAACAAAAAAGGAATCATTATTTTTTTGAAAGGAAAAAAAAATTAAAATGATAAAAATAAGTATTTATACATATAAATGTACCAAAATAATTACCTTAATGAAGGTATTCCAGTTGTTGGGCACAAGCCTATTTTGAGGAGAAACCCAGTTTTGGTAGGGAAAAACCTAATTTTGGAAATGTGAAAGTGGTAGGAAAAGAAACATGTGCAAGGTAAAGCCACATGCAAAGGAGGAAATCATGCAAGGTGCACATGAAGGCAGACCTAACAAGGCTAGGGTTAATTTTTTGGTAAGAAAGTGTAAAAATTGTCAAGATGGTAATGTAGTATAAATAAATACCTAGGAGGTCTAGGTTGGGGTTGGAGGAGGTTGAGTTGGTTGTGAGCACATGTTAGAGAACTGTCACTGGAGAGTATTTCATGCATGGCATGATTTTGATAAGTTGTTGATCCATAGAGATGCAAGTAGGATAGATCTTGAGGGTTAGATCATAGGTTGGGGAACCTGGTGTGATCTAGTTCGCCTCATAAAATATCCTGATCCAACTTAGAGAGGAATGTAGTGTGTGCAACACCATATTTTGCAAAACTATGATAAAAGAGATGAACCAGCCAAATCTTTGTGGACATAGCCCATGAGGGGGTGAACCACTGTAGATCATGTGTAATTTGAAATGCTTATTGTTTATGTCATTGTTGTCAATGGTTAAATCCTAGATGAATGTCTTGATGAAGTAGTTAGATCTGTTGATTTACATGCATGAATAAGGAACGACAAAGTATTTAATATACATGGATGATACAATAAATGAATGAAGATCAAAAAGTACAATCCCAAATCCCCACTCACTCCCAAACTGCAAGCACTTGAGCGTTGCAGTCACCCATAGAACTACCTCGGATGAGATTGTGCAGTACACTCTGTGTACTATGTTTCCTTCTGGTTTACCAGGAGGGACAATATTTTTAGAAGGATTTGTTGGAAGCTTGTTTAGATCTGAAGCTGGGTCATCCCAAGAAGTAGGAAGAGAGATTAGTAACCAAAAAATGGTTTTGTTGCTGGCTGGAACTGCATGGGATTGAGTGAGTGGGATTCGTGAAAGAATCACATAGAAAATGAAACTGTAGAAGGAAATGTTCAGACCATGGAATCCAACGAAGGCAGATATCGAAAGATGGTTGAAAACAAAGGAGCTGGTGTTTGTGTAGAAATAAAATAGAAACCCTAAAATAACACCACACAAATATCTACACAAATATGTGTTTAGTGACTTGCATGAAGTATTTTTCTATGATTTTCTGCATGTACCACAAGAGTGGATATTGAGGTTGAAAGACAACCACCCTACAAATTGAATCAGACAACTCGAGTGGAATCTTGTGGAGATCACACAGCTACAACAAGTTAAAAACACATTTACATGTGCAGTAGATTTTTGGCTAGACAATATTGTTACATGATTTATCATAGAATTTTCAATAGATAGTATGAAGTCTTACAGTGAAAAAGAGTAAGAGTTCATAAAGGGACCCAGAGGTAGGTATATTAGATCGATCCATACTTCCATGAATATCTTACTGTATAACAAAGGTGTGATGACTATGGCATCCAACATATAAACTTCCCTGCATGCATGGGGGAAGGGGGGAAGAACTGATAAGAGCTGGAGAAATCGAGGAAGAGATGGATAAGGAAAAGAAGGAGGAGGCCTTGGACCCAATCATGATGGATGAATATCAGGTCAAAAATATCATTGAAACAATTGGAAAAATGCGCAGTGGAGTACCCTACCAATATAAGATGAAAAATAAGAAGAGAGATATAACAGAGAGAGAGGGGTTGGAAAGTGATGAAGACGAGGTAAAGGATCTTCATGATGTGGAGAAGATTGAGGAAATATTGCACGCAACATATGAAAGGAAGATGAGAGGTCCAAG
>CBVK0100670529.1:0-16062 GCA_900067695.1 Picea abies | reverse complement strand
TGTGTGTGTGTGTGTGTGATATTGGGCTAAGTGCTAAGTATGGATTGTAGATGATTTTTGCATACTGTGTAAGATTTGCAGAGCTATGTGTAAGTAATTGTAAGAAGGCTTAGTGTTGTACCCTAACTCAAATAAGGAGGACATGGCAGAGTGCGCACAGATCTCATGTCTTCTGCGGAGTAGGATTTTGATGCTATGTGCCTGTAAGAAGCTTGAATGAAGATAATAAAGAAGAATAGTTGGTGGACATAGCCCTAGGGTGGGGGTGAACCACGTACATGTTGTGTTGCTATGCTTTGTGTGACGTGTTAATGTGTTTATGTCTTTAATTTCTAAGTTATTTGATATAGATAGATAGTTTTGTTTATGCTTTGTGCTAACGATGTATATGGATGTTAGATCTGACCTATGTGAATGTGTTTAGTGCTTGAATATTCTATATCTAATCTACCTCTCTAAGATAAGTGCTTAGATACATCAGATCTGAATGAATAATGTGATGCTCTGTTTTATCTACGGAGTAGATAATGGTCAAATATTGATGAACTGTCAGTGCTAAGTGCTCTGTTAAGTGTTAGAGTCATAGATCTGTGTCCCAGCTAAGGTTGCAGATATCTAAGTCCTGCAACCACCCCTGCCTCTACCTCAGGTGAGACTTCATCTGCTTCACAGGTGTTGTTGAAAGGGCCGATAGTTAAAGTTTTGTTGGTCCGTTGTTGTAGCGTTGAACCCTGGTTTTACCCCTATGCCAACACATATTTCCTTTGAGGACATGCATCCAAAAGAATAAAAAACAAGAGTTAAATCACCAATGGATGAAGGTTTGGAAGTCATTAAACCACATGAAAGTAAACGTAGGAAAGTTTCCTCACGTAAAAAATATGGCTTCTAATTTTATAGTGTTATTATGATGTTTTTACTATTGAGGACAATTATGGTTATTTTTGGACAGTGGCATGCTTTGGACAGGTTGATTATTCATCATTTTTTGTTATTTTCATAGCAGTATTATTTTTGGGACAGTTGATGGTATATTTATTTTGAAATATTATGGCAGCTTTTCACTTAGACAACAATCTGATATATTTGTTTTTAATAAATATATTTATCATTCGAGAGTCACAAGGGTGTTACAAATGATTATGATTTGATTTGTGCATATGCTATGTTGATGATTAAATGGATGTTTAATGACATATATTTGTATACTCTCGAGGAGGAACAATGGGGATATGTTTAAAAAATAAACAAAAGGTCATTAGGGGGTCCCCACCTATTATTTAGTATTTATTTTATCCTTATCATTAATTATTATTATTATTTTATGAGTTTTCCCCATTAACTAAAATTAGTTAATGACTTAACTAAAAGTAGTTGAAATTCTCAAACTACTTTTGGAGAAATAAAAGAAGATTTCAAGAGACAAGAAAAGGAGAGTGATAAAGAGAACAACTATGATAAGATATGCTCTTGCTTCTTCAGTGAGATTACTTTACTATTTCATTCATCTCTGATGTGCTAAGGACTTCTTGTTGATAGCAGGATCCTACTAAAGGTGGCAATAAGGAGAGAAAAAAAGTATTGATTTGTTGATATACTTCACAAGGTTGATCACATGTCTCTGATAGTCTATGGATTCTTATTAGATTTCTAGATTAGTTTTCAGTATTGATTGAGGATTTTGTGTAGATTCAAGGAAGTGGAATTTGTGGTCTGTCATTTCAGCTTTGTTACAGTCTTGGTTTCACTTAATGATACCAGTGTCTCTGTATGATGTAATATACCATCTTTCACTACTAATTCTCATTTTGGTCCTTACCTTTTGGCCATGAAGAATGTTGTTAGCTATATTTCAGACTTGAATAAATAAAATCTTTGTATGGTTTTGAAGTCTCATTTGAGTTTTTCTATGTAATCTTTTATCATATTTGTATTTCTAAATATGTTCAAAAAATTTTAAAATATTCAAAATATTTTATATTATGAATATTTTATTTTCTTTGACATATTTCAATTATAAAAGATAGCATTAATTCCAAGGACATATTTCTTGAGAATCAATTGAAATTTTTGTAAAAGAGGATATAAACATAGGGTAATAATCCCGACTATTTTTCTCTATCCAGGCAAAATTTGAAAATGTTGGTATTAGGATAAGGTTGTTCCTTTTCATCAACATGATACTTATAATCCATAGAATTCTTGACTTTGATGGTTTTTTAGAACCACATCTTAGCTTTCCTCCATTGTAGAATAGCTTGAATGTTATCATAGTAAACCTTAAGTGGGGAGGACACTTGGTTCCTTTTGATTGGTGCGGGTTTTAAACTTGTGCACTTGAGAGTAGGAGTCTTTAGGACCCATATCAATCATATCCGTTGAGAGGTTTTTGGATATGTGGTTTGGAAAGCATCCATACTAAATATGTCAGGGAAAATACTACATAGGACAATTCTTTTAAACCTTCGAAAACTTTAGATAATGTTGTCCCATGTATTCTCAACTTTATAAGAACTTGACCTTTAGAAATGGAATCTTAGGACAAATATTCACAAGGTTTAGTAAAAACTTAAAACCTCCCTAGGAAGCATCACAATAGATAGACAAAGGGAGGGTCAAATTCCCCATGGAAATGATATGCAAGAAAAATTTGGACAATCGGGTAGAATTTAAGCACAACAAAAGAAATCACTTGAAATATCCATTTATCAGTCCAAGGTATGACTACCTAATTTGGGATAAAAAAAGACCATTCACTGTATGAATAGAAATAACCAATTCTTTGTTCAATATGACCCAATCATTCATTTGTCTAGACTACAATTCCCGAACTTGTAAAGGGTTGAATCATTAGCATTCAAACAAACCATAAAGTTGGTTTTCATTTAGAGCCCCAAATCCTTTTTAATTCAGATTGTATTTTGATTTGCGAGTTCCATATATTATGTATCATTTGAATGAGTCATAACAAATATTTATTCCAAATTCTTCAATCATGGTAATTGGGACAATTTTTATCCATTCAAACATTCCAATGAGCACTCATTATCAAAGACCCCAATTTATTTGTATTTGGTTAGTAAGGTAACCAACATTTATTTGTTGGATGCAGACCCAGTCAGGGGAAAATGTTATTTTTGGAAGAGAAGCATGAAAGTAATAAAGGATAGTTGGAAGGAAAAGCAGCACATGTGAGGGAAGCATGTGAGGCGTGCATGCAAGGAACACCTAACGACGCTAGGGTTAGGGTTTTTCCAATGTATTGTAATGGTTGATGAGCCAAGAATATAAATAAGTAGTACTTGGAGATGACAGAGAAACGAGTGGAAAACAAGGAGTCTGAAAGTTGTAAGGTCTATAAGAACTATACTATTGCGTAAGCTGGTGAGATGGTGTGACTCAATCCTAAGGGTTAGATCACAGACTGAGGAGCCTGGTGCATTCTATTCAGCCTCGCGGGGATCGGGGAGCCTGTTGAGAGTGTAAGATCCTAGATTGTAAAAACGCGTGGCGTGACATATTACTGAACCATAATAAAGAGATTTAAATATAGATCTTTGTGGACGTAGCCCAGGAGCGGGTGAACAATGGTAACACTTGTGTTATGTGATTGAATGTATGTGTCTCTATTATTGTTAAGTGTTAAATGTTAGATGAATGAATGAAGGAACTAGTTAGATCTGATATTTTACATGCATGAATAGAATGACTGCTCTAATCAGATGTTATATTGAATAAATAAATATTACAAGGTACAACCACATATCTCCACTCATTCCCAGGCAAAAAACACATGAGTATTGTAGCCACCCATAGATTTATCCTGGGTGAGACTGTGCAGTACACTCTGTGTGTTGCATTTCCTTCTGGTTTACCAAAGGGGCCAATAGTTTTAGAGGTATTTTGTTGGAAGCTTGTTAAATATGAACCTGGGTCATTTATGACAGTAAGTTAGGATTAGAGTAGATAAACGATAAATTATAATTAAATAAAATCCAACAAATGGTTCTGTTGTTGGTTGGTTGGAATGAGATGGGATTGAGGGAATGAGATATGTGGAAGACGTGTCAAAAGAACTATATCAGATGACAAGACGTTAAGAGAATGACAATCTAAAAGGGGGTATTGAGACCATGGAACCCAATGAAGGCAAAGATAGAGAGATGGTTGAAAACAAAGGAGTTGGAGTTTGCACAGAAAGATAACAGAAACCCAAAGTTGACACTGCCTAAATATCTGAACAAGTAAGTATTCAGCGACTTGCATGAAGTATGTTTCTATGATTTTCTGCATATATTGCAGGAGTGGATATTAAGGTTGAAAGACAACCATCCTACAAATCGGATCAGACAAATAGAGTGGAATCCGATAGAGATCACGTAGTTACAACAAGTTGATATTAATTTACGCATGGAGTAGATTTATGGTTAGACAACATTGTTGCAGGATTTATCACCGAATTTGCAGTAGATACAGAAAATTCTTATAGCGTAGCAGAGCAAGAGTTATTGATGGGACCTCGAGGTAGGTATATCATATTGTTATATACTTCTATTAAAATATTACTACATAACAAAGGTGTAATGACAATGGCATCAAACACCTAAAATTCCCTGTGTGCATGGGGGAAGGGGGGAAGCACTGACAGGAAAAGGGGAAATGGAGGGAGAAATGGATAAAGGTAAGAAGGAGGAGGCCTTGGACCCAATCATGATGGATGAAGACCAGATCAAGAAGATCATGGAAACAACTGGAAGAATGTGCAGTGGAGTACCCTGTTAGCACTCCATAAATCTATTTGGCTGATAAACAGACGATGAAGGTAACTTTTTCAACCAACTTTGAGACCTGAAACTAGCCTTTCAGATCTAGAGAGGGCTCTCTCAGAAATGGCGTGGTCTCCGAGCAGGATATGACTTTGAAAACAATGGCTAGATTTAACACCAATGGTAAAAATGGTTTCTGGTTATATTGGCGCAAAAAAGTAAAACTTGGGATATGGGGTCGATCTGAGGAAGAGACGGAACAAATGACTCAGTGACTGGATTCGAGAGGAGAAGGCTAGGTGAGCAATAGTCTTTAGTGTAAACCGTAAAGTGTGGCGGGAGAAAAAACACAGAAAGTAACTCAAGAGCGCCGCTATGGACGAATTTAGAGTTGTCTTGAGAGGAAAATGTTTTATCTAAGTGGCACAAACAAGGGGTGTTGTACGGAAAATCCATAGGTTCGAAAATTTATTCTGAAATAAACCATATGAGATATGAAATAAAAGGTAACAAGAAACACAGACGCAAAGAAAGAGACAAAATACATTTGACTATCACAACTAGAATATTTTCATCAAATCACAGGACCTTTGCATTAAATTTTGGTCAAAAACTTAGATTACATACAATAGTAGTCGTTTTTTCAAAATTTCCAACCAACCTGGTTTACATCAAAAAGATGAAATATATAAGTGATGGTACCACTTGGGCTGCCCTGCTTTCTAATTGCTAACCCTAAACTAGAAAAAACGCGCCACATGTGCCAAAGACTCTTCATATGGTACTATCCAAAAGTAGGAAACAATCACGCTTATCTACTAATGACTGCCTTCAGGTTCACCACGGGGTCTGATCATCGGTCAAAAGTCGATGTAGGGAAAAATGTGTCATTGTATCTCTTGATCGGGCATCCTATTTGAACAGGTGTCTGTTAAAAACTTGTTGTCTGCAATGTTGGTTTTGTCTTCTATTATGTGCCTATTTGTTGAAGAGTTGTGTGTAGCAAACAGTTGTTTGATTCTCACGACCATTATCAAAAGGGTAAGATGATTTAAAGGACATATATCACTCCAAAACTGTCGTGAAGAAAATGTTGCTCGTTAAACTTTCTATTTTTGTGCACTGGCAAGAGCCACACAGATTTCCTTTTCAGCTTTTCTGCATTCTCTGGGATGCTCTGTGTGCCTTTCTTCTGCCAACCTTTGTGCCTCTCACAGCTGGACAATAATTTTTTGTGCCTCTTTAAGCTGCCTTTTCAGCCACGCCACGTTCCCTCCATGACTCTATGTAGTCAATGCTTCCGCAATCTTTGTCGCTTTAATTCTTTTTTCTCCTGATAAATCTCGGCAATAGCCATCTTTGCTTACTTTAGCTGCTGAGATGGAGCTTCCTCATTCGCTCCCATGAAGTTCACTTTCATTGCTCTAATCCTGCAATCTTGGCTTGATTTCCCAGCAAGTTCTAACTAGATGATGCGTCTGAATAGTCCTCCAGTTGTCGATCCGGTGCCCGACCCTTCTGGAATTTTATCCTTCATGATCTCCTCATTCTTTATTGGCTTGTCCCTCCTCTAAGGTAGTTGTTGTTGGGGGGAGGGATCTCTTTCCGTATCTCTTCCCTATATAAATTTATCTGCTCCGTCTGTCTCACGACTTGATCTGGTCTCTTCTACAGATGAAAAAATGGTTTCTTCTACGTCTTTGGGAATGGCCGACATGGGTGAGAAAGAATTATAGTCTCTTTGAGGTTTGAACCTTGGAGTTATGATGCTTCGTGCACCCTTTCATGTGCTCTGAGAAGCCACCATGGTGTGACCAAAGGTATACTCTGTGCACAACATTTTGAACGAATGCACCAGGGAGCGGTTCTAAACCAACTAGATTGGCAAGGGGGAACTGTGAAAAGAGCTTAGGCCTAGTTCTATGACTAGAAGGCATGTCAAACATATGAGATTTATGAAGAATCGGCCAAGAGAGGAAAACATGTTGGGAACCAATGAATTTATGGTGACGAGATGTTTGAGGTTAAATTTTAGTTCGTTCATGGAAAATCCCCACGTGTGGAATGTTGGTGATACAGTTTTTTGGGCATGTATAATGAGAATGCTGTGATTTTTCATTCCCTCGGCCTTCATGATGAACTAATAATCATTGTTTCACTTGTCGATGTGACCTTTATTAACCTCTTGACTCAATCGAGGTACGTAGAAAACTGGCTTCCTAATGGGATTCGACCTTTTGGGAAAAGACATGCCCGTACCATGTATACAGTTTCTAACTCTAACACACTTTTCCATTTCCAAGGGCCAACCGACCATTTGTTGACTTCAACTTCATGGTGCTACATACCTGAATTCACATGTTTTGGGCGCATGGATCATAACGTGCCTCAAAACCGACTCTAAATGGAAAGAAAAATGGCAGCACTAACAGTTGTCTCCAACAGGGATGCTATCCTCCCTGTGAGGTAGAAAAGAACAACAGACCAAGTGCCTGACCATTGGGATTTATTCGAAATCTAGATAAGTAATATAAATGACGGATGAAAAACAAAATAGACTCAATAACATAGCTTCTAAGACTTCAGCATAAACTTAGGGCCTTCACTTTAGGCTTCAATTCTCTGCTGACCTACTGACTTGACGCAAAATAAACAAATATTTACAATGACAAATGACTTAATTGGAATTTACTTCATCGGGTAACGTTTGAGGAACTTGCCATTTACAGGCCCCCAACCAAGACATTCCCCATCCAGTTCTTTCAGGAAATAAGCATTGTCTCTGCAGTACGTGCCAATTTTGTACAGCACCATCCAAAGGTGATCGAACTTTTCATGTTTTCTTTTATCTTTATTTCTCACGTCCCATCTCAGCACCAGATCTCCCAGCCGAAGATCATCCTACTTGGAATGTTTGTCAAAATATTTCTTTATCCTCTCTTTATGGAGTTGATATCGATTATACACCTTCTCCCTTGCCTGTTGCATGTGAGTCAACTAGTTTATCCTCCTCTGTGCATCATTTGGCTCAGCCTCTTGCTCTTGCAAAAATTTGCTAATGGGTGATCCCAGTGCAGTAGGGAAGATCACGTCTGCGCCATAAATGATATGAAAAGGTGATGTTGATATGGACTTTTTGGTGGTAATTTGATCTACCCATAGTGCGTAGATAAGCTTATTATGCCAGGCTCTCTTGTTGTCTTGCAAGGGTATTTTGATGATTCTGGTCAGGATCTTATTCGAGGATTCCGCTAACACATTTCCTTGTGGATAATATGTAGTGGAATGCCCCAAGGTTATGTTATTATCTTGACAGAACTTCTCCATCCTCTTAGACTTGAATACGGACACATTATCTGTTATGATCTTAACATGACACTCAAACCTTGACAAGATGTTTGTCTCCAAGAACTGTATGATGACTGCATCGTTAGCTTGCTTTGTGGGGACCATCTCAATCCACTTTGTTAAATAATTGTCGGTCGTGAGAATCCATTTATGCTGCGTCAAGGATGGTGGGTTTATATCTCCTATGAAATCTAGTCCCCACTACATGAAAGGCGCTTCGAATGAGATTGGATTTAACAGAAGAGGCTGTAGCTTTCTCCTCCCATCAAAAATCTAGCACTCCTGGCAGCTGGAGACCTCTTTATTTACGTCAGCAAAATTATTTTGCCAGTAATAACCTGCCCTCAGGATCTTGTGCGCAGCGGTCTTCCAATAGTGGTGCCCTCCATAGTCACCTCTATGAAATTCCTATATCTCCCATTTCGCCTCATCTTCTAGCAAACAGCTTAACCGTATTCCTCTGGGATCTTTCCAATACAGTGAATTGTCCAAAACGCAGAACTTAACCGCTTTAAGCTTGAGGAATCTTGCCTTAGTATTTCTCACGCTTAGAGGGACCTGGATATTTTCCAAAACATATATAATTTCTGTGTACCACAACAAATCAATGAAACGCTAAGGCATATGCACAACTTTTTCTTCTTAAGGACGCTCTAACAGGTCGACAATGAAGTTGATACCTACAACGTCGCAGTCTGACTGCGCCATCAAATTCACAAGGCCCTGACCCTTGTCTAGCTTTGTTGTCTTGATCTCAAGATCGTATTCTAACATGGCTTCTATCCACTTCCCTATCCTTCCTTCCGGGTCAGGCTGAGTCAGGATTTCCTTTACCGAACTGCTAGGCACACAGGCGATGACATGGGAGTGCAATATGTATGTCCTAAATTCCTTCAAAGATTTTACCAAGGCATATTCTTTATTTTCCATAATTTCTGGATGAAGTGTCACACAGTGTCTGGATGAAGTAGGCTATGGTTTTCTCAAAATCCTGTTCGTCCTTCTGCAACAATACTCTGCCAATAGTGTGTTCTGAGGTAAATGAAAAAAGGAGGAAATCTTTCGTAAAGTCCAGGCTGGCTAGCATAGGGGATTTATTCAGAGCCACTTTGATATCCTTGAAGGACTTCTTGGCCTCTGGGTTTCACTTAATCTCATTTCCTTTCCTGAGCATACAAGTTATATGTTTTATGATTTCCACCAGGTTTGTGATAAATCTCCTCAAAAAATTCACCTTACTTAGGAAAGATTGTGCCTCCTTTTTACTGCACGAGGTGTCAATCTTTAAAATCCCTTCAACCCTGTTGGAATCTATTTTAATACCTTCTTTGGAAATGATGTGCCCCAAAATCTTGTTTTCCTCCACCGCAAAATGAGATTTCTTCGGATTCAGTGATATGTTGAACTTTTTGCACTTCTAGAAAACCCTCCTCAAGTGCTCGAGATGTTGTTTGTCAAAGGTAGAATACATTTTTATGTCATCAAGATAAATCACAATGAATTTTTTCTTCTCATCAGCAAACGCGATGTCCATGGCCCTCTGAAAAGTGGCACCAGCATTCATAAGGCCGAATGGCATCTTAGCATACATGAACATTCCCCATGGAGTAGTGAAGGACGTCTTCTCTCTGTCGTCCAAGTGGACCATGATTTGGTTATATCCTGAGAAATCATCCAGAATGGACATATTTTGAGATCCCACTACCTTTTGCAAGATATAGTCCATTTTGGGAAGGGGGTAGTGGTCTTTTAGAGACACCTTATTCAAATTTTGGAAGTCTACGCACAACCTAATTTCGTCACTCTTCTTTATCACAAGTACTAAGTTAGCTACCCACTTCAAGAATCTTAAGGAAACAATAATTTTGGCATCGAAAAGATTCTTTACCTCTTTCTTGATCAGTAGCAGTAACAGGGGATTTATCCATCTTAGCTTCTATTTGAAAGGTTTCTGATCTTCCTTGAGAGGGATAATATGTTGGATCACCTTTGTGTCATACACTTTCATATCGTTGTAGCTCCACACAAAAACGTCTCGGAAATATTTCATGAGTTTTATGTAATCCTACTTAACCTCTGGATTAAATGTTTTTGGTAACTTTACCATCTTTGGCTCTGCCTCGGTCCCGATGTTGTAGTCTTCTACATCATCTTCACTTGCGGTGATCTTGGGGTTCTTAGCCACATCATTTTTTTCAAATAACTTTTCTAGCGGCACCAACCCCTTTGGAATAATATTGTTTTTCAGTTGTATTATATCCCTTCCTGCGATCTAGTTTTGGAAAGGGTCATCATCACTGCACACGTCTGCACCCTTATCTTCATCACTGTAGTATTCCCTGTTGATGTTTGTGTTAGCAAACTCGTCGCTCATGAGGAGGAACCTTTCCAACTATTTGTCATCGTCAAACACCTACCATTGTTTTATGTTGTCAGGTACTGTTGGCCTATGCTTGACCTCAATTTCATATATTTTATCTGGAAGAATGGGAATCTTGAAAACCGAGGCCGAGGTGGCCAATGCGTCAGCAATCTAATTTTGTTCTCTGGGGATAGCAGTCAGGTCATACTCTGAAAAACCTTCGAGAAGGTCAAAAACCAGATTTATGTATGTGCGCAATATGGGGTGTTTGGTATGATACACACCCTTCACCTGATTTATGATCAGCTCGGAATCTTTGCGCACCACTATCCTCTACACACCTAGTTCTTTCAGAACTTGTAAGCCCAATATTAGTGCTTCATACTTGTCCATGTTGTTAGTGCATTCAAACGTGGCCTTGAATGAACACAACATCGTGCTTGCTTTAAGGGGGCTCACCCATATACCAGCCTTGGCTCCTTCTCGGTTGACTGTGCCGTCAAAGCTCATGTTCCACACCCCATTTTCCATGTGGTGTTTTGGGTCAATGCACTCTATTGTTTCCTACAC
Source organism: Picea abies (assembly GCA_900067695.1). Classification (NCBI taxonomy): domain Eukaryota; kingdom Viridiplantae; phylum Streptophyta; class Pinopsida; order Pinales; family Pinaceae; genus Picea; species Picea abies. The sequence continues at coordinate 5,016 of CBVK0100670529.1, read as the reverse complement.
AGTTTTCTCATTAGTTGTCGTGATGGTCATCGATCCCTCTTCTCTAAAGCTAAAATAATTGTAGAATATAGACAAACCTACTTCTGTGTCGACGATGTATATAGGATGATTGTGGGGCTGCGTCTTGTTGCTTACCATGTATTTCAACAAAACTTCTCTATACAGCCTTCTGTTGTGGCCAAAAACAGGGATAGTCATGTAATTCATATACATCTGCAATGTGCCCTTCAACTTCGTAGCCCACGATCTCGAAAGTAGCATGCCAAACTTCGGGGGTATGTCTGCGATGACTATGTCCATGACCATGTTCTTAGAGGGGATTTGAGCCAATGATACAACCAGGCCTTTGACAAAGCCCAAACATTTGACTTTCCTTGAATCGAAGGAGAAAAGGTCCTTGTATGGTCTAGTGACTTCTAAACCCAGCTCGTCCATGACCACCTTCGGCATGAGATTGTGTGATGTGCCAGAATCAAGCATGGAGTTATGAAAGTTTAGATCATGGACCTTCAGACTGACATAGAAAGGGGGGACATCTTCATCATCGCTCATCTCCTCAACGCGCGGGACAAACAAGATGGCGGGGTAGTCATCTAGAATGTTCAAGGTATCAAGGGTCCCTCCTTCTTTCATCATTTTAATGATTTGTTCCTAATACTCTCCCTTTCTAATAATCTCATTGAATGGGATGGAGAATTTGATTTTGGCCATTTCGTCTTCAAAATTGAAAGGGGGATAGGTTTTTTCTACCTCTTTTTCTCTCGTCTCTCGGCCTGTCTCTGGGGATTTTTTAGGGACTTCCTCCTTCGACTTCTCCTTCTCAGTTGCATCTTTGGATTCATTGTCTAGTCTCACTCAGCTCGTGGAAGGTGTTTCCATTGTAGGCTTCTTTACGGAGTCTATTTGTTTCGGCTCGGCAAGTACATCTTTACTCTAGAGGTTGTACTTCTTATGGAACTACATGATAGCATTTTGATAACCTTTCTTGAATTCTTCCATCTCCCAAGATGGTGTGTCATCTGTTTTGAGCATCATACCATCATTGGTCTCCAGTGCGAAGTCTTTGTTTTGGCTCATTTATCGATCGTGTTCGCTCTTTGTCAGGAACACGCGTGGGTTTTTGTCATCACAAAAATGCATCTGATCGTCAAAATACTGGTCAAAATCCTCATATGCGTAGTTGTTCTAGAAAGGAGGTCTCATTTGCTGGTCACCTGGGTCCCATGCTTGATTTGAGGAATCTGACTCCTTCGGAGATTATGATTTCTAGGTTGTGGATCATTTTGTTCTCCAGCAGGCCTGTTTCCCACAAGCATTCTTTCCATCAACTTTTCCATGGTCTTCATAATCATGTTGAACTTGTTGTCCAAGGACCACGATGTCAATGGTTGTGCATCCCCTTGGGGTATTTTGTCACCCCGATTGAACTTTGATTTGATTTTTTCCGATGCCATCATGTTCACTTCAACCTCGATAGCATTACTCATTATGGAATCCAGACTCGTCGATCTTCTTTCTCTCAACAGTAGAGAAAAGTCAATGTTGAAGGAATCTACATACTACAATTGCATAACACTAGGAGGGGGATTTACTTCAGTAGGGATGGAATTATATACCTTCAAAAAATGAGCCAAGGATTCCTGCACCGTTTCCTCCAGTGCTTTCTTCATGTTATTGTAGTGTGTTAGTAGCTACAAAGGGTTTTTCTTATCCACCCAATTATTTAGGAAGGACCTTTCGAATGCTGGGAAGTCTCGAATGCTCATGGGTGGGAGGGATTTGAACCAATTTCTTACATCTCCCAAAAGGATTTGTGCAAAAAGCATCATTTTCACATCCACATAATCTACCTCCTCCAGGTCAACAAAGTCAATAAACCAGTCCAGGTGTTTCTTGGAGGAAACATTTCCCTCAGCGTCATAGAGTTTGATTATTTGGCTATAATTTTGAGGCAAGTCATGTAACTGGGCCAGCAATATGAGGAAAGTGAATCTCGCAGTCATATCCCTAGAGGGATTCGGGTTTTGGGAAATATTATTTGTCACCAGGGCTTGGAAATTTTTCGGGTCGAAAACAGTCTTGTCCAAACTGGTTTCTGACTTAGACCTAAACTAAGTTTGCTCGAAAAGTGCATCAAACTCTAGGTCATCAATTCTCTACGCAACGTTTTTGGGCAAGGACAGACTTCTGTCCAGGAAATAAAATGGGTCTGGCGCATGTTCTCTATCCTTGTACAAAATCTTTTTGGGGTCGTACACAAGCTCAAAGGGGTTTGGGTCAGGATTCTCTCTAGTGTAAAAGGTATTTGGAGCCAGGTTTCTTGAGTAGTGCTACTTGGGGATGTTGGTTTGTTTGGACTAGAGTCATCAGGGTAAAGGTATTAGTCGGTATGGGTGTTTGTCCCTCTGTTAGCCTCAGGGGTCAAATTGCAACATTTGTCATTCTCCCGGGGAAAATATTTTCAAGTTCGTCCCTGGAAATGGCGCCAGAATGTTAGCACTCCATAAATATATTTGGCTGATAAACAGACAACGAAGGTAAATTTTTCAACCAACTTTGAGACCCAAAACTATCCTTTCATATCTAGAGAGGGATCTCTCAGAAATGGCGCGGTCTCCGCACAGGATATGAATTTGAAAACAATGGCTAGATTTAACACCAATGGTAAAAATGGTTTTTGGTTATATTGGAGAAAAAAAGTAAAACTTGGGCTATGGGATCGATCTGAGGAAGAGACAGAACAAATGACTTAGTGACTGGATTCGAGAGGAGAAGGCTAGGTGAGAAACAACCTTCAGTGTAAACCGTAAAGTGTGGTGGGAGAAAAACACAGAAAGTAACTAAAGAGCGTTGTTATGGACGGATTCGGAGTTAGCTTGAGAGGAAAACGTTTTGTCTAAGTAGTGCGAACAAGGGGAATTGTACAGTGAATCCACAAGTTCAAAAATTTGTTCTAAAATAGACAGTATGAGATATGAAATAAAAGGTAACAAGAAACATAGATGCAAAGAAAGAGACACAATACATCTGACTATCACAACTAGAATCTTTTATTCAATTCTCGTGACCTTTGCATTAAATTTCGGTCAAAAACTTAGATTACATACAATAGCAGTTGTTTTCTCAAAATTGCCAGCCAACCTGGCTTACATCGAAAAGATGAAATATATAAGCGAAGGCACCGCTTGGGCTGCCTTGCTTTCTAACTACTAACCCTAAACTAGAAAAAATGAGCCACATGCACCAAAGACTCTTCATATGGTACTATCCAAAAGTAGGAAACAATCACGCCTATCTACTAACAACTGCCTTCAAGTTATCCACGGGGTATTATCGTCAGACAGAAGCCGATGTAGGGAAAAATGTGTCATTGTATCTCTTGATCGAATATCCTATTTGAACATGTGTATGTTAAAAACTTGTTGTTTGCAATGTTGGTTTCGCCTTTTGTTATGCACCTATTTGCTGGAGAGTTGTGCGTAGCAAACATATGTTTGATTCTTGCGGCCATTATCAAAAGGGTAAGATTCTTTAAAGGATGCGTATCACTCCAAAACTATCGTGAAGAAAGTTTCGCCCATTAAACTTTCTCTTTTTGTGCGCTAGAAAGAGCCACGTAGATTTCCTATTTGACTGCTCTGCATTTATGGGATGCTCCATGTGCCTTTCTTCTACCAACCTTTGTGCCTCTCGCAACTTGATAATAACATTTTGTGCCTCTTTAATCTTCCTTTTCAGCCATGCTACATTCCCTCCATGACTCTGTGCATCTCATGTTTCTGTGGTCTTTGTCGCTAGTTGTCACTTTAATTCTCTGTTCTCCCAATAAATCTCGGCAATAGCCAGCTTTGCTTGCTTCAACTACTAAGATGGCACTTCCTCATTCTCTCCCATGACATCCACTTTCCTTTATATGAACCTGCATTCTCTGCTCGATTTCTTGACAGATTCTAACTGGATGATGCGTCTGAGTAGTCCTCCAGCTGTCGATCTGGCGCCTAGTCCTTCTAGAATTTTAGCCTTCATGATCTCCTCGTTCTTTCTTAGACTGCCCCTCCTCTGGGGAAACTGTTGTTGGGGGGAGAGAGTTCTTGTCGCCTCTCTTCCTTGCATATATTTCTCTACTTTGACTGTCTCGTGACTTGATCTGGTCTCTTCTGCAGATGAAAAAATGGTTTCTTCTATGTATTTGGGAATGGTCGTCATGGGGGAGAAAGAATTCCAGTCTCTTTGAGGTTCAAACCTCACAGTTCTAATACTTTGCATGCCCATTCTTGTGCTTTGAGAAGCCTCCATGGTGTGACCAAAGGTATACTCTGCACGCAATGTTTTGAATGAATGCACCAGGGAGCAGTTTTGAACCAACTGGATTGGCAAGGGGGGAATATGAAAAGAGCTTAGGCCTAGTTCTATGACTAGAAGCCACATCGAACATCTGAGATTTATGAAAAATTGGCCAAGAAAGGAAAACATGCTGGGAACCAATGAATTTATGGTGATGAGATGTTTCAGGTCGAATTTCAGGTCGTTCATGGCAAATCCCCACGTGTGGAATGTTGGTGATATGATTTTTTAGGCATGTGTAATGAGAACGCCATGATTTTTCATTCCCTCAGCCTTCATGATGAACTGATAATAACTGTTGCACTTACCGATGTAACCTTTATTAACCACTTGAATTGACCAAGGTACATAGAAAATTGGCTTCCTAACGGGATTCGACCTTTCGGGAAAATACATGCCCGTACCACGTATATAGTTTCTGAATTTGACACCCTTTCCCATTTCCAAGGGCCAACCGACCATTTGTTGACTTCAAACTCACGGTGCTACGTACCTGACTTCACATGTTTTGGGCACATGGATCATAACGTGACTCAAAATCGACTCTAAATGGAAAGAAAAATGGCAGCGCTAACATACCCTACCAATATAAGATGAACACCAAGAAGAGATTCATATCCAAGAGGGAGGGTTTGGAAAGTGATGAAGAAGAGGTGTGAGATCGGAAGAGCG
>CBVK0100670528.1:0-16062 GCA_900067695.1 Picea abies | reverse complement strand
CAACAATACCAAGGTGAATTCAAAATTTCAAAGATGGGTTGGCTCATCCAGCTGTATGTTCTTTCTCCGTGCGCGCTGACTCGCTTGATGTCTTGAAGATGCTGCGGATGCTCCTGCATCAAAATTCAATGTTTGAAGATAGAAAACAATGTCTCTATACGAGGGGTCAGATGACGAGACAAGAAAAATGTGTTCATCCAAAAATAATCAACATGAATAACTTACTCTTCCAATCGTGGGAAGTAATTTTTAACTCTGCAGATACTGGTGATTTCTTGGATTTCGCAGAACTAAAATTGAGATCAAATTCTTATAAAATGATGATCCATTTATTGTATTTTTCCCCTATCATATGCCTAGTAAGGACATATTTAAATGGATTGACATCGAAAACCACATTAGTTTTTCAAAGAAATATATAATGGCATAATCATTGGACTGCGTGGACGACAACCAAATCTAGGTTTTTGACGTGAGAATATTTGAGCTTAGGATCAACTAAGTTTCGACTAAGATAGTAGATGACGTGCTTGTAGATCTGATCATCCTCTTGAATCAAAACCATAACAATCATTTCTTCAGACGTGATGACATAAAACAAGTAATCCCTACTGTACTCATGATACTTCAGTAGAGGCATCGATACCAAGGATTTCTTCAAGGCATAGAAATATTCTTGGGCTCGCTCATCCTAGATAAAAGGGGTGTCCTTCTTCAAAAGACACATGAAACCCTTAGTAATATTGGCATAGTTTACTACAAACCAACGTAAAACTTTATATTTCCCCTGTAAACCTTAAAGTTGTCGAATAGTGTGTGGGGGAGGAAATCGAAGTATTGCCTCAACCTTTAACGGATCTACCATGATCCTAGTCTAAGAGACTAAAAATCCTAGAATATGTCCAAACCTAACAAAAAATATGCATTTATGAGGGTTCAACCTAATTCTATAATGACGACATCTTTCAAAAACTAGTCGAAGGTGCTTAAGGTGATTCACTCTCTTACGAGAGTGAGCAACAATATTGTCAATAGAAGCTTCACCTATATGCTTAAAATCATGGAATGCAAAGGTTATAACACGTTGGAAGGTTTCTTCGACATTTTTAAGGTCAAAAGGCATCTTCCGGTATGTCAAAGTACCCAAGGACAAATAAATATCATCTTATGTTGATCCTCGGGTTTAAATTTAATTTGGTTATACCCTGAAAATTCATCCATGAAAGAAAAAAATTCACTTCCAGCACACTTGTCCAGAATTTGATCGATGAAAGGTGTTGGGAAGTTGTCTTTAGGACAAGCTTTGTTCAGGTCATGAAATTCCATGCATACACAGATGGTTCCTTTCTTCTTATTCATAGGAACGATATTGGATACCCATTCACTCAAGGGAACCGGCTAGATAAAGCCAACATTAAGTAGTTTCTCTACCTTTTCCTTAATAGCAGCGGCCTTTCAGGGATTGACAACTCTCATAGGTTGTTCAATAGGCTTACAATTCGGGTAAATTTAATCTCGTGCTGGAAAATTCAAGGGTCTATTCCTAGCATCTCTTCATATGACCAAGAAAATACATCTCATAATTCCTTGAAGACCTTGGTGTAGATCAATATTTCTTCTGGTGAACAATCAACATCGATGTGTACATTTTCAATCTTGCCAGGGGTACAAGAGATATCTATAGTGAATATAGGAGAGATACTCTGCATATTTCCTTTGGTATAAATTTTGTGCATATCAAGTGGAACTACGAGGTGACTGACTATATCTCTTAGAGTAGATCAAAAGTCATCTTGTTCGATTCTAGAAAGATCTGGGAGAAAATAAGAGCGATGATGCATATTATCCCAAGGTTTGTCAAAACCATTCATGGCTTCAATGACAGCTTCATCCAAGGGAAAAGTATCATCAAGGCAGTGATGTCAACAAGATGAAGAGGTGGCCCATACAGGCTTAAGAACAGGATCCTCCTCATCCGTTTGTGAGATAATAGGATAGGGATCAACATAAGAGTCAAGAATAACTTGATACGCTATCTCCATTGTCGATAGTGGCATGGCCATTCCAGGATGTAATTGACCTTCACAAGATGCAACTGAGGGAGGTAGGGTCCAGGATTGTTGAAATAGGAAGTGCGGAAAGGAACCGACCTCTTTGATGAAACGAGCCTACTGGACATGGTGTAAACATGCTGAATAAATTCCATGAAGTCAAAGGTACCCATAAGGGATGAATACATTCCAACGCTAATATTCTAATTTGTCAGTTGAGAATTGTCGACCATGGGGATCAATAGTCCAACAGATGCACTAGGGAGAGAATACGCAAAGGATAATTGGTCAACCATCACAATCTTCCCGTCGTGAGGTAAACAAAGAGTGTGAAATAAGGATGATACGATGACAGTCATAGCATAAGTCCAATTGTGTCTTAGTAATAGGTTATAATCGATGATGCATCAACCACCTTGAAATCCACCTCTATCATCTTCCCACTTAACTGGACCAGAAAGGCATGAAGAATACCATGAGGGAGGAATGAACGACCGTCAAAAGTAGTCAACATGGACGAAGACAAAGAGAGAGTCAGAGAGCTGATAGCTTTCCAACAGATCAGGGACATCATGCATGTTCTAGTGCCTTCATCAACAATCACACACTTGATGGTATACTTTGAGTAACCCACGTGGATTTGGAATTCCACATGGTAAGTCAAGTGAGGCTTCACATGTGTGACTTCAAACTTGATAACTTTCGATCCATTAGGGTCTAGAGATCCTAACACAGATAGCAGAGAATTCCTTTATGAAGGACATGTCTGGAGTACCTCCAGGGATGACATCGCATAAGGGGTTTGACCTAGGTCCTCAAAAATAAAGTAATTTAGGGAGGCTCTAGCATTTGTATTGTGGGTAGAGTGCTTCAATACTCCTTTTGGAATACAAGTTGGTGGCTCTATTTTTTTGATCTACAAGGGCGTCTCCAGAGGAGGAGGAGATTCTAGACCAGGTACAGTTTATGGAGAACTGTAATCATGAGACCTAGTGGCTACATTAACCTAAGAATTGACCATATTGATGCATAAACGATCATTGTCTTGTGCCAATGGGTTTTGAATCCTATTGGCCACATTTCTAACATTTGATGAGCTCAAGGCCATGTGATGGTTATGTGGGAAAGGATTTGTCAGCATGATAGATGGTAGAGATAATATCCTCGCAACTTCCGCAAGTTTGGGGAATATATGAGTAAGGCGATCGTCTGTACAAAGCTTATAGGGAAATTTCACCTTATGTATTTCCTTCTTTCCCTCACCAACATTATTATTCATCCTCTCATTATTACCATTGTCCTTGGGTTTATTATTATTCTTCCCACCCTTACGATTATTATTACATCCTTTCTTCTAATTCCTTCCTGGTTGTTGGTTACCATTTGGGTCGGTCGACGATTGCACAGAATGTAAATCCAGCCACCGAGTGGGATTGGAAGACACAGAGGATGTTGGCCCTCTTGCATACTAGTTTAGATAAAACTCTTTCAAATGGCTTGTCACCGAGTCAAAGTATTTCACATTGGCAGAGCCTATAATTCCATCAGCATGAGGTCCGAGCCTTTGTCTAGGGTCATAGTTTGACCTCGACAAGTATGGAAGAATATTGTATAACATCCCAGACTGAGTGTATATGAGATCTAACTATTGGGCTTTGAATATTTCTTCTTCCTGAGATGTAACCCCATATGTAGCAACATCCTCCGAAATAGGAGTCTTTAAAGACTTAAGAAACCATTCTATCATGAATTCCAGGGGTATGGAGGTCTTGATCAACCTCTTTTGTGTACACCACTCCTAGATGTGATATGAGATATGAGTGGATTTGTCTTGGTGTATGGTCGACAAAATCTCTAGGCCAACATTGTAACAAACTTACAATTGGAAGTGGTTAAGGAAGACTAAAACCATATAACTAAAGGTCCAGTATTCCCCCCTAAGTAGCTTGATATACCATTTTGTAGCAACCTCTGTGAGGTTGCATTGAAATAATCTTAACTAAATGGAATCGTAATTAAGGGAATTCAAAGAGCACCATAAGTGAAAGGTGGTAACGTGATCACGAGGATCCTCGCCATTCTTTCTTTCAAATTTTTGAATATCCGAAGGAAGCTTGGTGGGAACGAGGGGTTATGTAGGATCATGACACATAGGGTCGGTCATCAACTTAGACAATTCTTTCAGATTGAGAGTGGCCATAAAAGGGAGACGGGATTGCGACATCTGGCCCCAAGCTCCCTGGAAAGATTGTGTTTGGGGAATCATAACCCATCTAGGATTCTGGAAAGAACCATGGACCTTTCTAGGATTGTAATACCCTCCTCCAATATCATTTGTAAGGGGTTGGTTGGGCATCATTCCAGTAGGAATTTTCTGATGATGGTTATAAAAACTACCCCCAGTCGGAGTGGCTACGGGTTGAGGGTTTCCCAAGGTGTTAAACTAGCCTCCTCTGGTTGTGAATCCATAGGATAAAGGTGGATTCATCATGCCAAACATGTTGGTCAAAATCGTCATAGAGGTGGTGGATGTAAAGGATGGACCATAAGCTATAGCTTGTCGGCTAGGTTGGTTATTCCACCCAGAAGTAGCAGGATTAGACCCGAGGTTAAGCTAAGGAATGTCTCACATGGTAGGAGTCATTTGAGGAATTTGAGATCCACCAAACGAGAATGAAGGATAAGGATTACTTGTTCCCCCAAGTAAAATGCTAGCATTAGGGCCAATAGCTAGGATGGAGTTTGAAAACTGCGATCTAAAATTTGGCATACCATAGGTAAAAGGACTAGAGGCCATTGGGATGGACTGAACATTATAGCCCGATGAGTGACCAAGAGACCCAAATGGGTTCGTCGAAATAGGTTGAGTGTTCACTATAGGACGAGCAATGATTATGATAGGTTCCCCTGATACTACAACCATTGTGGTTGAAGGATTTGAAGGGGTACCATTAAGTATAGTAGGTGTGGGAGTCAAAGGGATCGCAATATCTTGATGACTCGGTTCAATACTTAACCTTTTAGAATCAAAAGTCTGATAAGTGGAGGTGTGTGTACCACGTTTAATAACTCTACAACTTTTAGAAGGAAAAGACTCGAAATGTGGTGGTAACTGTAACAAGCGGCAAGACCTACGAGGAAGATGGTCTGGCTCCATGATGACTTAAGACTCAAGATATAAAAACATAATCCTAATTCCAACTAGTAATCAATGAGCACACCAAATATAATCAAATGGCCAATATGCACACAAACAAGATAAAGTGGATGAAAGGGCCCCCCCTCCCTAAAGTAGGTATGCCTCACCCAAGAGGGGCCTGAGACTCCCTACTAAATATTGAAGGTATCATAATCAATTATAAGGAGCCTCGTAGGCTTAAAAACCAATCGGTCAGATCCCCCTAGAGAGGTAATACTACATAAAGACTATGTGTTGTCCGACCCTTATATGACCTAGGGTACCTATAGAATAACCCCTCCATGTAACCTCTGTGGTACCTAAGTCAAGCAACTAATCAACCATGGTATAACTAATGTACAAGAGAATAGTCGTAATTCTGGTCCACTATATGGGAAGGGTAGAAAAGCCTGAAACATTGAAAGCGTCACCTCTCATGGAAGTAAGGGTACTAGCAAGATCCCCATATATGAATAGATCGCCAGAAATATCTCTAACACTAAGAATGTATCAGGGGGCTATCCCTTCAACCAACCTCACGTGGCCTCATGCTTAACTCTAGTGTAAGTGGAGCGTCCTGATATTACCGATTACATGATGGATTTCTCCACTCCCTTATTCAGACACATATGTTGATTTAATATCCTTGGATAATTTTACTCACAAAATCCTATTCCAAGGCACTAAATCCTAAGCTAGTTTTTGCACCTTAGAAAATAAAATTGTTAATGATCAATTTTAAATTATAGCTTTAATTTTAATGGCCTTGCTTACTCAAAAGGTGTGGTCATGAAACTAGTGATGTTATGACTTAGAAAGTAAAATAAATGAATATGAATTCAATGGAAAGTCCTAACTCCAATTTCCAATAATTGATATGCTTCCTAAAAATGCAATTTTCAATTCAATTATGCAATTCTAAATAAAAATGCAATCTTTCTTTACATTCACTAAGATAAATGACAAAGACTCAAGAGATCAAAATGCCAATCAATGTAAAATGCCTAATATTTTTGTATTTTCAATATAAGAGAAATGAAAGTGCAAGGAATGAACAATAGCTTGATATAACTACTCTACTGTGTATAGACAGAGACAACCCAAGTAGGATATCAAGGAGCAAAAAAACCAGCCCAAGGTGCAAGGAAAATCAATATGAAAAGATGATGAGAAAGGCACCGCACAAAAATTCAACCAAAGGTAGGTTTCATGTCATTCCACAAACACTTAACAGTCACTATAGAGACCCAAGAATACTCAAAAATCATCAAAACCTACCCATCAACCACCAAACCCAACAAATAAGCAAGAAATGTTAATGTATGTGATTGTTCAAGGGAAAATGGTGTATGTACATAGCTTTCAAAAGTCCAACACGTGTATGCACGTGATAGTTAAGCAAAACCCGTGTATATGTGTCAAAACACAACTAGGCTAAGGAGAAGTATGAAAGACTCAGACCCAGAGTGAACAGAGGTTATCAAGTAATCATATGACAATAAACTCAATATGAATGAGAGAAATCTAAGGAGAAAAACACTCCAAACCCCGAAAAAGAAGATTCAATTCCCAGTATGGTCGCCAATTCTGTTCTAAGGAAAATCTCTCTATGGCTAGGGAAAAACCACAAAAGACGAAAATGACGATAGAAATCAACTCTAATATCAAGTATTATATTTAAAAAATATGCTAACTAGACAAGATAAGAGGCCTACCTCGTCCATACATTCGATGAAGTCCACCGTTGAGCACTTGACTCAAAGCAATATACCTGCAAATAGTCCTCAACAACCAAGTAACAAAAGCATATGGTGATAATGTATGATGTTATCACATTCAATGACATAATCCATCAAAACTCATAACAAATATGCCCATGGAATAATAATTCAAATATTTGTAAGATAATAATAGGATGATAAAAGAGTATTCCTATTAATATATAATCAACATAAGTGAATGAGTTATAGACCTCTATGTCGGCAAGGTTTGGAACTGAGAAACTAAGTTCCTTCCATTTAGGCCTCCACCATTTCAATTATCCACCAAAGGCAAGCTCATATAAGAGAGACAATGAATTTCTCAATCAGTAAGGGAAGAGCTTGGGGGTTGAACAATGTGTTCAGAGTTAAAGGACAAAGGGATGCAGACTCAATGTGAAGTGAATAATTTCTCCAGAGTAACTTTTCTCTCAAAGTTGAATTATTTGTCCTCTTCCATAGCTCAGATTTGGCCCATTTACAGCCTTCAAATGGAACTGAAGGGCCGATTCGAAATGTTTCCAGTATATGGAAGGGCAAGGATCATTTATCTCGTGACATGACATGGAAACTTGACACCATTTTTCAATTTTGGGCAGATTTCCCGATGTACGCGGGATGTAGTAGTGCAACCTGCATATGTGCATGTTGTATAGTAGGAAAGTTGTGTATACATGGAAAAATTATATTTTTAGCTCTGGGATTTGTAAAAAAAAGACTTCAAGTCTGCATAGGTAAATTGAAAAAGGCCTTTTGTGCACAATTGAATGGGGTGAGGAAAATATTTCTATAACAAGTGTTGATTGCATGACTTATTTATGTTCTTCATATTTAGAATGGCGCTCATGTTGTTGTGATTTCTAATGACTACATGGATGGTGTTACAGGTATCCCCTACAACTATTTGAGATGATATATGATTTTTTTTTAACATAATCTTGGTTTCCATGAACTATTTCTGTTGTAAAATATATCATTTTAAATTGTGCTCATCTATTAGTTTTTCTCTCGTGGGATAGGTTAGAAGTGGTTAAGTTAGATTAGTTTTCTTTGAGTTTATATTAGATGTATAATTCATTACAATGTTTTGGGGGACAATTCATTGTGTTTCCCATTTTTATTCTTTTAATTCTTAGTGGTAACTGGGCCCACATACTAGTCGGAAATGATACACAAAATGAGAGTAGGTCTAACTAGGACCTTCCATCGAGTGTTCTCCCTTACCTGCTTAACAAGCCATTTGGATCTGTGAGCTGAAATGGTGCTAAAAGAAGGGCCAAATGAAAACATGATCATGTGGAGTCATTCTTATTAAATTATTTTAATTTAGTAATGGTTCCATACCATATCCCTTTATGGAGATGTTTTTTTGGCACTGTACCCCTCAAACCTCCTAAAAATATTTTACATTTCTTTTCGCAATTTAAATTTGATGGTGAGGGTAAAACCTCTACATCTAAACATGCTTTAAAATTTTGGAAATATTTTTTTTCTTAAAATATTACTAATGAATGTGACATTTGTAGGTCTTTTACTTTCACTTTAGCAAGTTAGGTCAAGAGTGGGTGCAAGAATTTTTTGAATGCCTCTATTAACACATAAGAGCAGTTTATGCATCAATTTTGGCATGCTTTTGAGAATTATGATTATGATTATTTTTGTGTAGAGATATTAGATGTTAGGAATAATTAAGATGAATCTCTTGGATATTTTCTGATTATATTTATGCATATTTTCTATAGATTTCCATTGGATGATAGGCCCTCTACCAAGGATTTGATTATCCATTTAATTTCTCTTGCTAATGAAACATATGAGATAGTGGATGAAGAATCTAAATCGTCTCTTAATGTAACTCTACATGTTCATTTAGATTCACATGAAAATGTTGAAAATGTTAATGGTTTAGTTGGACTCCATATGTTTGGATCTTTATTTACTATGGGGTATATAAATCAAAGAAAAAATTATCTTTCGTAATAAACACATGTATCCTCCCACCACTCTATTCTCCCTATATTTCCTTGTGATGAAGAAGAGACCTCTTGTGTCGAGGATTCAAGTTCAACTTTTTCTATAGTTGAAAAGGAGGATGGTCTTTATACAAATAATGGATGCTTCGGGTCACACTGATGGTTATGTTAGGTTCTTATTGCCTTATATCATATTTCCCATCAAAAGGAATGGAAGAGGAAGATATTGAGAGAGAGGCTAATGTTGATCATTCTGTTAGTGAAGAAAATCTGGGCACTCATATCATGATACCTTCCTCACCAAAAGATAAAGTGGAATTAATTTCTATTGATTTAGATTTTCCTATTGTTATAAATTCTCCTAGTTAAATTAAATGGTTTTAAATCAGATTTTTATTTTTCTTGTAAGAATGACAAAGGATTTTTTATGGAAATATATTTTAGAATATAGATAGAATTGAATTCTTAAGGTCTTGTTTTTTTAAATTGATTGATTATTATTGGAGGAACAACACACTATGTCTAGATATCCAAATATTAAAAAAATCAATGACACTAAGTGTCACATCGAAGGAAATATTGTGGGAAAGCACATAACACTTATCTCTCAAGAAGATTACTATGATATTTAGCTAAATGAATGGAATATGAACACTTGAATGAATATACTAGTGTTATTATTTTCCATAAGTTTTATGACAACCAATATAGTTTAAGTTTACAAATTAGCTTAGCAAGCTTCGCTTAGAATTGGTTTAATTTTGGTATTTTTTTTTTTTTCTCATTATAATAAGTTATTCATTTAGAGGAAGAGCTTTTCCCAAACTGTCTAATAGCTCATCATACCATTCTCTTCTTCTATGCACGTCGGGAAATAGCTTGTGCAACAAGCAGTTCATGTTTTTTTTATCTTGAAATGAAAGAAACTTAGGGAAGTGTTAATATAAACTTGGTTTCTCAAATTCCTTTGCAACATTTTTTAATAAACTAGGATTGCCACCAACTCAACAACTGATCAAAAATATATTATCATTCATGCATTCACATATTGGTTTATGATCTAATTGATATTTGTAGTCATTTTAATGATTGTTTTGATGACCTCCATAATTGTATTATACCCTCTTTGCCTCATCGGATTGAATACTTTATATCTATGAGATTAATAATATATTTTATGAAAAAGAAAAATTTGTGCTTTGGTGAGGAATATGAAATGTAATTTTTGTTATTAAGAAACTCAATGGTTTCAAATATGTAGAGGACTTTTTCATGTGAAGAATTCTTGAGTGCTTAAGGGTTTATGGAATGTTTCATGTAATTGGATTTTTGAAAATATGTTTTGACTAAAATTCTCCATTAATCCATTTTTTGGATTCCCAGAAGCGTTTTCTTGTATCACTAAATACCAATTATATTAGAGGATTGTGTTGTGAATTTTTTCACTAAATTATCAATTCTTGTAATCTTACTTGTTATTCATTTCAGATCTTTATCCTATGAATTTTTCTATTAGCATTGATGTTGAATAGTTAACTTTGCTTGACTAATCATTTCCCTTGGATTACTTTGCAACCTTTCAGTAAAAGTTATTTTGTCATCGTTTCCCCATATTATTACTTGGTGTTGGGTTTTCTTCTTATTTTTCAATAATTTTTCATTTTTTTGATGACTAACGTTTTCTAGATTTAAGTTTCTTTTAATTTAGTTCTATTTTCACGAATTGGCTTCAATTTTAGTGCTTCCTTTGTTCCAATACAATTTTCTTCCATATTTTATTGTGAATGATGGTATGTTCCCTCAGTTGATTTAAATTCTTAGTCTTGATAGAGGTTTTCTCTTTAAGTTTGCGTGAGGGGCTGGTCTAATTTTGGTCACATACTGAAGAATTTTTTTTAAATCCATAAGATGCATGGGATACTCTATATGAATGAACATTCATGAATTTCTTAGCTATAGGTATGGATTGATAGTTATGGTGGAACACATTTTTGGTTTTGAGAATACCATGATAATCCATAAGTAAATGAAAATATCTATCTACTCTTTTCCTCGAGTCCCGTCCACCTCTTGAAGGTTTTTGGGGAGATATGTGGGTTAAAATAAAATTTATAAAACCTAATTAGAAAATCAAATCAACACTCATATCACCCCACTTCCTTCACACACTATTTGTGTATGCATATATATATACAAAATTTAAAAGGGTGCACATATTTTGAAATAAAAAGGAGGTTGAAAAAACGAATAGTATTGTGGGAAGTACAAGTAAAATCATTAAGGCTATGGATGCTTCCTAGTAGTGGGGCTATGGTTGTATGGTTTCAAGGAAAGTTCATCAGGACTATGGAAACTTGCTGGAAGTGAAGTCATTCCAAGAGAATAGATATGAGGAACACACTTATGTCAATGTTTACATGTTATAAAAGGTGAAAACCACATGGTTAAACCAACTATAATCTGAAGTGTGCAACCAAAAAAATAATTTTCCTCATGAATTGGCTCTTTGAAAATGTTGTGTTATATTATGAGTACTAGAAATATTAGGTTATATCTCTTAGAAATTTGGTGTCATTGAGGTACCCATGATTATTGAAAAATTGTCTACAGGTTTATGAGCTTATCTTTAAAATTAAAATTTGAAGTAAAGGCCCTAGACTTCTACTGACAAATATAATTGGTTCTTGCAATGTGTCTCCATTTGTTGATGCCACAACAACTCCTCTTTACTCTTTCTTTTACAGGAGAAAGGAAAAAAAAAAACCCTAATAAAATTTCATCCCTAACACCTAATCCTCTACTGCTCGATCCTAATGTTAATTCTTTGTCTACCTTGAGGGAGTTGGATGTTTCATATTGATTGATGATTTTCTTGAATTAGTTTGTTGTTGATAATTGTTTGAATGGATAACTCAAATTATGCATCCTCTTTCTTAAATGTTGTGATTAATGTCTTCATCTTTATGCTTTCACATGTTTTTCACACTCTTATATTTCAAACTCTAAGTTTGAATAACTAAATAACTAATCCTTCTTTTTACTTGAGACCTGTTACATTCAGTTTTTAAGACACTTATCTACAACCACCAAAGTTTACTATTGAAGAAACCAAACACTCATTTATAAGTTTTGTCAAGGAAGGGAATGCATTTTATACATTATAATGGAAAGTATATTATTAATTTCATAACTGATCTCATATTTTCTATGGTTGTAGGAGAAAGTTGACAAGGCAACCTCATTTTCATGAACAATTTATCCTTGAAATGCATGTGGGAGATTCCCTTATCATGTTTGCCTCTCCTAGATCTCTCTCTAATACATATCTTGTATCTCATTTGAAGAGAACAATCAACATTATGGACTAAGACTGGTCCTTCCCAAACCTCAGTTGGTTTTCTTTTCGTCACCATTACATTGATGGGGCTAGAAGCTTGATCTTTATCTAGAACATTTCTCCTCTACAGGAACTCCCTTATTGAGAAGCAAGTTCACCTTGGCTTATAGTTTCCCTAAGGTATGAGGTTCACAAGGCTATCAAATCCACCTTTCTTGCAATCCTATCCTAATATATTATCGGATTTACTCTATCAGGAATACCCGTTTGGAGTGTTGGGTGCACATTTCCTTAAGAGTAGTCCAAAGCTCAAAGGCCAAAAGCATATCATAGCCCCTTCATTTTTCTTGTCTCATCGGGTTGACCACATCAAGTTCATTTCAATTTTTCTAAGGTTTAAAAGGTGATATTTTTTAGACTGATCTATATCGAGTTCTTATTTTGACCTTCCCTCTCCAAAAACATAGGCCAAATACGTGATGAGCTTTATGGATGTAGGTCCTTGTTGTGTTCTTTCCCAATGCTTTCTCGCTATTTGTCATAATTAATTTCATTCATTGTGGCATGCCATAAGATCTTATTCCTTGATCTGATCACATTCCCTCTCTTTGCAATCTTTGTAGGTCTACCCTCTGAGATGTTCAACTTGAATGGATTGACATGTCTCTTGCATCTAGTTGGTTTTGATATCCTTTGGTCATATGAGTCATTATTTATGACATTGATTTGTCACATGATGTGTTGTCTTGTTCCCCTTGCTTATTTTCCATTCATCACATCTGAATTTTAGTGTACTTGGTCGCCATACAACCTAGCTACCCACCTTCATGCTCAGTCACTCAAAACCTACCTCATATACCTTATTCCTAATTTCAAACCCTAGGTGAGAAACCCTGATTGGTATGGAACCACAAGGGGCATAGAACCTTGAATCATGTGTAAGTTGGCGTTATTTTCCTAATTATATTTTTATTTTTATTTTTATATATATTTTGTATATTTT
The DNA here is from genome assembly GCA_900067695.1 of Picea abies. NCBI lineage: Eukaryota > Viridiplantae > Streptophyta > Pinopsida > Pinales > Pinaceae > Picea > Picea abies. Next base: position 2,760 of record CBVK0100670528.1, on the reverse strand, counting down.
TAATTTTATTTTTATTTATCTATTTACTTTTACTTTTATGTTTATTTTTATTTATTGTTTTTGTATTTATTTATTTTCATTTGTATTTTTCCCTTATTTTTTTAAAACAACATGGTTTAATTTCACTTGTGAATTTTCCATTTTTTTTATTCCTCTTGGTTTTACTAAAGTTATACTAGATATTTATTTTTTACATGGGGAAAATAAAGTTGACTTTCAAATGTTTTTACATGCATCAAATGTGTTTTACATTTATAAACTATTTGTTAAAAGTGTGCTTTTCATAAAATACTAATGTATAATATTTGGATTCACATTCTCATTCCCCTTAAAATTAGAAACAATTTGATTTTTTATTTGTGTGTGTGTTTTATTTCCTTTTTCATTTTAATTTTATTTTTCCACATTCCCCCTAAGTCCTGTGATGTATATTATTATCAAATTTAATTTCATTTTAGTATCATATTTTAACTTTTCCATTTTTCCCTCAATCATTAAAATTCAAGATAATATTTCGTAAGAGTTCTCCCTAGGATTCTTCCCATTGGATTTTTTTTTACTTCATAGTAAAATTGGGAATTACCACTAAGGCAGACCTCCTATTTTCATGGAATCCATTCCTCCCAAATACCTCAGAATGAACGCATAATCATTTTAACATTTCTTGTTGGAACTTATACTCATTGAAAGAGAATGCAAATGGTTTAGGCCTATCCATATGCCCTTGAAATCATATACAATAGAAAGCTTGTAATCCATGAATGTCCTACCAAGGTGACTTAATTGTTATCACTTCCATAATGATTTAGTCTTTCCTCTCACAAGGTTGAAGATGATCATACAAATGTTTCTCATAATTATCATTAATAACAAGAGGAAATAAATACCTCATCTTACAAGGATGATGGTATTGAATCAGATTTTTATTTATCTTGTAAGCATGATAAAGGTGTCTTGATGGACATGTATTTAGAAGATAGACAGAATTGAAGAATTATGGCTCTTTTTGTTTAAATTGTTTGATTCTTATTGCAGGAACAAGACATTGTGTCTACAGTTCCAACTATTACAAAAATTAATGACATTAAGTGTCACATAGAAGGGAATATTGTGGGAAAACACATAGTTCTTATCTCTTAAGAATAGCGTTGTGATATTTAGCTAAATCAATGGAAGATGAACACTTCAATGACTATACTTCCTTTATTATTTTGCATAAGTTTTGTGACAACCAATATAGTTTATGTTTACATTATCTTAGAATTATTTGCTTAGGATTAGTTTAATTTTGGTATTTGTTTTTAATTTTTCTCATTATAATAAGCTAGTCATTTAGAGGACGTGTTTTTCCCAAACTGTCTAATAGCTCATCATACCATTCTCTTTTTCTATGTGGGTTGGGAAATGGCTTGTGCCACCAACTCCAACTTTTTTATTTCCTCCTGAAATGAAAGTGACTTAGGGATGTGTTAATCTAAACTTGGCTACTCAGATTCCTTTGCAACATTTTTTAATCAGCCAAGATTTCCACCAACTCAATAGTTTATCAAAAATATAGTCTCATTCATGTATTACATATTAGTTTATGATCTCGTTGATATTTGGAGTCATTTTAATGGTTATTTTGATGAACTCCATAACTATATGATCTCCTCTTTGCCTCATCGGATTGAATCATTTAAATATGTGGGATTAATAATACATTTTATGGAAAATATTTTTTTTTCTCTTGTGAGGAATGTGAAATGTAATTTTTTTTATTAAAAAACTCAATGTTTTCAAATATGCAAACGACTTGTTCATGTCAATAAATATTAAGAGCTTAGTGGTTTGTTGAATGTTTCATGTAATTGGATTTTTGAAAAACCGTTTTGACTAAACTTCTCCATTAATCCATTTTTCTAGGTTCTAGGAAGTTTTTTCTTGTGTCACTAGATACCAATTAGATTTTAGGATTGTGTTGTGAATGTTTTCATTAGATTATAAATTCTTGCAATATTGCCTGTTATTCATTTCAAATATTTACTCTAGCAATTTTTTGATTGGGATTGATGTTGAATGGTTAACATTGCTTGACTAATTATTTCCCTTGGCTTACTTTACAAGCTTTCACTGAAAAATTCTTTTGTTGTTGCTGCCCCATATTTATTACTTCTTGTTCGGTTCTCTTCTCATTTCTTAGATAGTTTTCATTCCTTTTGATGAAAAACATTTTCTAACTTTAAGTTTCTTCTAGTTTAGTTAACTTTTCATGAATTGGGTTCAATTTTAGTGCTTTATTTCTACTTGTGCAATTTTCTTCCATATTTTAATTTGAATTTTGGTATGCTCCCTTAGTTGATTTGACTTTTTAGTCTTCTTAGAGGATTGCTATTTAAATTTTCATGAGGGGATGGTCCAATTCTGGTCACATATTAAAGAAAGTTTTTACAAGTCATACTATGCATTGTTTTCTCTATCTAAATGAACATGCATGAAGTTATTAGCTATAGGTTTGTACTGATAGTTTTGTTGGAACGCATTTTCTGTTTGAGCATACCATGATAATCCACAAGTAAAGGAAAGTGTCTATCTACTCTTTTCTTTGAGTCCCATCCACTTCATATTAATAAGATTGTCAATACTATGATGGCTATTGGGGAGACATGTGGGTTAAAATAAAATGCATAACATCTACTCATGGAATCAAAGAAATCATCGTATCACCCCACTTCATTCACACATTATTTGTTTATGCATATATATATATATATATATATA